>JASPKZ010007981.1:0-135436 GCA_030220185.1 Diploptera punctata | reverse complement strand
CCAAGAAATTGCAAACCACCAAACTGTATCCTTTGAAAACACTATTTTGAAATTTGGATTAAGACGATTTTGTTGCATTCTAAATCCGGACACATCCTTTCATAGGATTTCTTAGTTTTCGAAAATTTCGAAAATTTGACATTTTTTGAAACAACCAGACTATTTTCCTGGAAAAACACTATTTCGAAAATTTGGGTTTAGACCGGATTTTTGCATTATAAATTCCGGACACACACGCTCTAGATAGTATTTTTGCAGTTTTTGTAATTTCGAAAATGTTGACATTTTTTGGAAAACCACCAAGACCATAGCCTTGAAAAACACTATTTTGAAAGTTTGAATTTTGACCGGATTTTTTGCATTATAAATCCCGGACACACGCCTAGATAGTCTTTTTGCTGTTTTGATATTTCGAAAATTTGACATTTTTGGAAAAACCACAAGAACATAGACTTGGAAAACCTATTTTGAAATTTTGATTTGGCCTGGATTTTTTGCATTATAAATCCCGGACCACACCTCTAGATAATATTTTCTCATTTTTTGAAATTTCGAAAATTTTTAGATTTTTTGGGAAAACACCAAAATTATTTTTGCCTTGGAAACACTATTTTGAAATTTTGGTTTTAGACCGGATTTTTTGCATTATAAAGCCCGGACACATCCTCTAGATAGTATTTTTGCAGTTTTGAAATTCCAAAAATTTTGACAATTTTGGAAAACCACCGAGACTATAGCCTTGGAAAACACTATTTTGAAATTTAGGATTTAGACGGATTTTTTGCATTATAAAGCTCGGACACACCCTCTAGATAGTTTTTTTGCAGTATTTGAAATTTCGAAAATTTTGACATTTTTTGGAAAACCACCAAGATTATAAAAACGCTATTTTGAAATTTTGGATTTAGACCGAATATTTTGCATTATTAATCCCGGACCCACTCTCTAGATAGTACTTTTGGCAGTTTTTTTAATTTCGAAATTTTTGACATTTTTGGAAAACTACCAAGATATAAGCCTTGAAAAAACACTATTTTGAAATTTGGATTTTGAACGGATTTTTTGCATTATAAAACCCGCACACACCCTCAAAATAGTATTTTTGCAGTTTTTGGATATTTCGAAATTTTTGACATTTATTGGAAAACCACCAAGAACACTATTTCGAAATTTGGATTTGAACCGGATTTTTTGCATTATAAATCCCCGACACTCCCCTAGATAATATTTCGTAGTTTTTGAAATTTCGAAAATTTTGACATTTTTTGGGAAACCACCAAGACTATAGACTTGGAAAACACTATTTTGAAATTTAGGATTTAGACCGGATTTTTTGCATTATAAAGCCCGGACACACCCTCTAGATAGTATTTTTGCAGTATTTGAAATTTCGAAAATTTTGACATTTTTTGGAAAACCACCAAGACTATAGATTAGGATAACACTATTTTGAAATTTTGGATTTAGACCGGATTTTTTGCATTATAAAATCCCGGACACTCCCTCTAGATAGTATTTTTCAATTTTTGATATTTCGAAAATTTTGACATTTTTTGGAAAACCACCAGGACTATAGATTAGGAATACACTATTTTGAAATTTTGGGTTTAGACAGGATTTATTCCATTATAAATCCCGCACACACCTTGTAGATAGCATTTTTGCAGTTTTTGAAATTTCGAAATTTTGACTTTTTTTGGAAAACCACCAAGACTATAGCTTGGGAAAACACTATTCTGAAATTTTGGGTTTAGACCGGATTTTTTTCATTTTAAATCCTGGACACAGCTTGTAGATAGGAATATTGCTGTTTTGAAATTTCGAAAATTTTGATATTTTTTTGGGAAACCACCAAGACTATAGCCTTGGAAAACACTATTTTGAAATTTAGGATTTAGACCGGATTTTTTGCATTATAAAGCTAGGACACACCCTATAGGTAGTATTTTTGCATTATTTGAAATTTCGAAAATTTTGACATTTTTTGGAAAACCACCACGATTATAAAAACGCTATTTTGAAATTTTGGATTTAGACCAGATTTTTTGCATTATAAATCCCGGACACACTCTCTAGATAGTATTTTTGCAGTTTTTGAAATTTCGAAATTTTTGACATTTTTTGGAAAACCACCAAGACTATAGCCTGGGAAAACACTATTTTGAAATTTTGGGTTTAGACCGGATTTTTTGCATTATAAATCCCGGACACACCTTGTAGATACCATTTTTGAAGTTTTTGAAATTTCGAATATTTTGACATTTTTTTGAAAACCACCAAGACTTGAAAAGCCTTGAAAAACACTATTTTGAAATTTTGAATTTGGACCGGATTTTTTGCATTATAAATCCCGGACCCACCCTCTAGATAATATTTTCGCAGTTTTTGAAATTTTGAAAACTTTGACATTTTTTGGAAAACCACCAAGACTATAGCCTTGAAAAACACTATTTTGAAAATTTGGATTTAGACCGGATTTTTTGCATTATAAATCCCGGACACACCTTCTAGATAGTATTTTTGCAATTTTCGAAATTTCGAAAATTTTGACATTTTTTTGGAAAACCTCCAGACTATAGATTAGGAAAACACTATTTTGAAATTTTGGATTTAGACCGGATTTTTTGCATTATAAATCCCGGACATTCCCTCTAGACAGTATTTTTCAATTTTTGAAATTTCGAAAATTTTTACATTTCTTGGAAAACCACCAAGACTATTGCCTTGGAAAACGCTATTTTGAAATTTTGGATTTTGACCGGATTTTTTGCATTATAAATCCCGGACACACCTTCTAGATAGTATTTTTTCAGTTTTTGAAATTTCCATAATTTTGACATTTTTTGAAAACCACCAAGACTATTGATTAGGAATACACTATTTTGAAATTTTGGGTTTAGACAGGATTTTTTGCATTATAAATCCCGGACACACCTTGTAGATAGCATTTTTGCAGTTTTTGAAATTTCGAAATTTTGACATTTTTTGGAAAACCACCAAGACTATAGCTTTGGAAAACACTATTTTGAAGTTTTGGATTTAGACCGGATTTTTTGCATTATAAAGCCCGGACACACCCTCTAGATAGTATTTTTGAAGTATTTGAAAGTTCGAAAATTTTGACATTTTTTGGAAAACCACCAAGATTATAAAAACGCTATTTTGAAATTTTGGATTTAGACCAGATTTTTTGCATTATAAATCCCGGACACAGTCTCTAGATAGTATTTTTATAGTTTTTTAAAAATTTCGAAATTTTTGACATTTTTTGGAAAACCACCAAGACTATAGCCTGGGAAAACACTATTTTGAAATTTTTGGTTTAGACCGGATTTTTTGCATTATAAATCCCGGACACACCTTGTAGATAGCATTTTTGATGTTTTTGAAATTTGGAAAATTTTGACAATTTTTGGAAACCACCAAGACTGTAGCCTTGGAAAACACTAGTTTGAAATTTAGGATTTAGACCGGATTTTTTGCATTATAAAGCCCGGATACACCCTCTAGATAGTATTTTTGCAGTATTAGAAGTTTCGAAAATGTTGACATTTTATGGAAAACCACCAAGACTATAAATAGCCTTGGAAAACGCTATTTTGAAATTTTGGTTTTGGACCGGATTTTTTGCATTATAAATCCCGGACACACCTTCTAGATAGCAATTTTGCATTTTTTGATATTTCGAAAATTTTGACATTTTTTGGAAAATCACCAAGACTAATAACCTTGGAAAACACTATTTTGAAATTTTGGGTTTAGGCCGGATTTTTTGCATTATAAATCCCGGACACACCCTCTAGATAATATTTTCGCAGTTTTTGAAATTTTGAAAATTTTGACATTTTTTGGAAAACCACCAAGGCTATAGCCTTGAAAAACACTATTTTGAAATTTTGAATTTGGACCGGATTTTTTGCATTATAAATCCCGGACACACCCTCTAGATAATATTTTCGCAGTTTTTGAAATTTTGAAAACTTTGACATTTTTTGGAAAACCACCACGACTATAGCTTTGAGAAACACTATTTTGAAATTTTGGATTTTGACCGGATTTTTTGCATTATAAATCCCGGACACACCCTCTAGATAATAGTTTCGCAGTTTTTGAAATTTCGAAAATTTTGACATTTTTTGGAAAACCACCAAGGCTATAGCCTTGAAAAACACTATTTTGAAATTTTGAATTTGGACCGGATTTTTTGCATTATAAATCCCGGACACACCCTCTAGATAATATTTTCGCAGTTTTTGAAATTTTGAAAACTTTGACATTTTTTGGAAAACCACCAAGACTATAGCCTTGAAAAACACTATTTTGAAAATTTGGATTTAGACCGGATTTTTTGCATTATAAATCCCGGACACACCTTCTAGATAGTATTTTTGCAATTTTCGAAATTTCGAAAATTTTGACATTTTTTGGAAAACCACCAGACTATAGATTAGGAAAACACTATTTTGAAATTTTGGATTTAGGCCGGATTTTTTGAATTATAAATCCCGGACATTCCCTCTAGACAGTATTTTTCAATTTTTGAAATTTCGAAAATTTTTACATTTCTTGGAAAACCACCAAGACTATAGCCTTGGAAAACGCTATTTTGAAATTTTGGATTTAAACCGGATTTTTTGCATTATAAATCCCGGACACACCCTCTAGATAGTATTTTTTCAGTTTTTGAAATTTCGATAATTTTGACATTTTTTGAAAACCACCAAGACCATAGATTAGGAATACACTATTTTGAAATTTTGGGTTTAGACAGGATTTTTTGCATTATAAATCCCGGACACACCTTGTAGATAGCATTTTTGCAGTTTTTGAAATTTTGAAATTTTGACATTTTTTGGAAAAGCACCAAGACTATAAAAATGCTATTTTGAAATTTTGGATTTAGACCGGATTTTTTGCATTATAAATCCCGGACACACTCTCTAGATAGTATTTTTGCAGTTTTTGAAATGTCGAAAATATTGACATTTATTGGAAACCCACCAAGACTGTAGCCTGGGAAAATACTATTTTGCAATTTTGGGTTTAGACCGGATTTTTTGCATTATAAATCCCGGACAGACCTGGTAGATAGCATTTTTGAAGTTTTTGAAATTTAAAAAATTTTGACATATTTTGGAAAACCACCAAGTCTGTAGCCTTGGAAAACACTATTTTGAAATTTAGGATTTAGACCGGATTTTTTGCATTATAAAGCCCGGACACACCCTCTAGATAGTATTTTTGCAGTTTTTCAAATTTCGAAAATTTTGACATTTTTTGGAAAATTACCAAGACTATAACCTTGGAAAACACTATTTTAAAATTTTGGAATTGGACCGGATATTTTGCATTATAAAATCCGGACACACAATCCTAAATGATTAAAAGTTCAGTTTATGATCATATTTACAGGGGTAAATTTAACTTTTTTTCCACCCCTCTAGATAAGAATATTACTTATAGTAATAATGAGATAATATAAACTAATTATTACTAGATGTAGTGGTATATAAATCAATTGGTCCGGTTTCAAGTCCCGTCCGAGCCCTTATTTTTCTTATCATCTCATTTTAAGCTTCCATTGCTCAATGTCAAAATTTAATTACAATATATATATATATATATATAATATATATATATATATATACCAGTGCGCTACCTATTACGCCACCGAGCGTACTACAAACATAAAATTCTCTAATAAAAATATACTGATTATTACTAGATGTAGTAGGAAGTAAATCTAGAGGTCCGGATTCAAGTCCCGTCAGAACATTTATTTTTCTAATCATTTCATCTAACTCTGCATTGCATAATGTCAAAAATTTAATTACAATATATATATATATATATATATATATATATATATATTCCAGTGCGCTACCGATTACGCCAGCAAGCAACTCTTGTACAAATATTTATTTCTCTTTTAATAATATAATCTGATTAATACAACACGTAGTGGGATATAAATGCTGAGGTGCGGCCTCAAGTCCCGTCCGAGCACTTATTTTTCTTATCATGCCAATTTAAGCTTGCATTCCTCAATGTCAAAAATTAATTTATTGTATGTATGTATATTTATATATATCCCAGTGGGCTCTGAAACCGATTACGCCACCGAGCAATTCTAGTACAAACATTTATTTCTATTATAATAATATATTCTGAATATTACTGGATGTAGTGGGAGATAAATCAAGATGTCCGGGTTCAAATCCCGTCCGAGCATTTATTTTTCTTATGATGTCAATTTAGGCTTGCATTGCCCAAAGTCATAATGTAATTAAAATATATATATTATATATATATATATATATATATATATATATATATATCCTAGTGCGCTACCGACCAGGCCACCGAGCAAGTGTACTACAAACATTAAATTCTCTAATAATAAAGTATTCTCATTATTACAAGAAGTAGTGGGATGTAAATCCAAGGGTCCGGGTTCTAGTCCCGTCCTAACATTTATTTTTGTTATCGTTTGTTCTTATGCCTGCATTGCTCAATCTCAATAATTTAATTATAATATATATATATTATATATATATATATATATATCCCAGTGCTCTACCGACTATGGCACCGAGCAAGTCTAGTACAAACATTCATTTCTCTTAAAATAATACATTCTCATTGTTATTAGAAGTAGTGGGATTTAAATCCAGAGGTCCGGCTTCAAGTCCCGTACGAACATTTATTTTTCTTATCATGTCATTTTTAGCTTGCATTGCTCAATTAAAACAATTTTATTACATTAATATATATATATATATATATATATACACCAGTGCGCAACCCATTACGCCTCCGAAAAAGTCTGGTACAAACATTAATCTCTCCTATAATAATATATTCTACTTATTACTTGCTGTAGAGGGATATAAATCCAGAGGACCGGGTTCTTATCCCGTCCGAGCACATATTTTTCTTATATGTCATATTAAGCTTGCATTGCTCAAAGCCAAATATTTACTTATATATATATATATATATATATATATATATATATATATATATATAAAAACCTCCGCCTCGCTAGATTTATAAAAAATATTAACTTCGTAACACAATTTTATGCATTGTGTTTTGTTAGCAAAGAAAATAACAAATATGTTGACGTAATAACAACTTACGTTCCGGAGCAACGCCACAATATTTGAAAGTAGAAAGTCAGTTTTGATTTGATTTAATAAAATATAATTATTAGACAAGTTTAAATCAAGTTTGTAACAGTATTTTTTTCAAAAGAAGATAGCGCAGATCTTCCTTTATCAGGTAAATACTAAATACATTTGGAAATTCCATATTTACCATGAATTAGAATGTTTACTGTTTACATTTGAGAGCTAACAAATAATAAATTTAAATATAAAATTTCAAATGTTTTTGACTTTATAGATTTTTTACATAAGATTTTATGTTATTCTAAATTACAACCGCAAATATATATAATTCCTCCTTGTAATTATATGTATCTATGTATATATATATATGTGTGAGTGTGCGTGCGTGCGTGCGTGTGTGTGTGTGTGCGTGCCTGCGTGCGGGCGTGCGTGTGTGCGTGCCTGCGTGCGTGCGTGTGTGTGTGTGCGTGCCTGCGTGTGTGTGTGCGCGTGCCTGCGTGCTTGCGTGTGTGTGTGTGTGTGTGTGTGCCTGCGTGCTTGTCTGTGTGTGCGTACCTGCGTTAGTGCGCGTGTGTGTGCGTGCCTGCGTGCGTGCGTTTGTGTGTGTGTGGCTGCGTGCGTGCGCGTGTGTGTGTGCCTGCGTGCGTGCGTGTGTGTGGGTGTGTGCGTGCGTGTGTGTGTGTGTGTGCCTGCGTGCGTGTGTGTGCGTGCGTGCCTGCGTGTGTGTGCGTGCCTGCGTGTGTGTGTGCCTGCGTGCGTGCGTGCATGTGTGTGTGAGTGCGTGCGTGCGTGCGTGTGTGCGTGCCTGTGTGTGTGTGTGCGTGCCTGCGTGCGTGCGTGTGTGTGTGTGATGTAAGAAAAATCAATAAATGCTCGGACGGGACTTGATGCCGCACGAACCTGTGGATTTATCCAATTGCGCTACCGATTACGCCACCGAGCAGGTCTAGTACAAACATACTTTTCTCTTATTATATTCCCATTATTACTAGATGTAGTGCGATATAAACCCAGAGTTCCGGGTTCAAGTCCCGTCCGAGCATTTATTTTTCTTATCATGTCATTTTATTATTGCATTGCTCAAAGTCAAAAATATAATATTATATATATATATTCCAGTGTGCTACCGATTACGCCACCGAGCAAGTTTAAAACAAACATTCATTTCTCTTATAATAATATATTCTCATTATTACTAGATGTAGTGGGATATAAATCCAGAGTTCCGGGTTCCAGACCCATCTAAGCTTTCATTTTTCTTATGTCATTTCAAGGTTGCATTGCTCAATGTCAAAAATTTAATTATTATATATGTGTATATATATCCCAGTGCGCTATCGATTACGCCACCGAGCAAGGCTAGTACATACATTTATTCGTTTTGTAATAATATATTCTCATTGTTACTAAATGTAGTGGGATATAAATCCAGATGTCCGGGTACAAATCCCGTCCGGGCATTTATTTTACTTATCATGTCATTTTAAGCTTATATTGCTGAATGTCAAAAATGTAATTATATATATATATATGTCCAGCGCTGTGGTCTCGAGGTAGCGTATTGGAATTATTTATAATATTTATTGTTAGTTTAATTTTATTAATTTGTGTTTTAGTGGGGGTAGCTTTCTTAACACTGTCCTTGTCACACAGCGGGACCGGGTTCGATCTCCGGTCGGGGCAGTTTTTCTGGATGAGGTTTTTATCGCGGTTTTTCCTCGCCTGTGGGGCCTATGTCAAGAAAACGTTAAGGCCCAAACGGTCCCCGAAATTATATGGCCATCATCATCATTATCATCCCTATCATTATCATCATCATCATCATCATCATCATCATCCTTCACCGGTGTGGAAAGCTACGGGAAGTTACCACAGCTATAATTCCCTAGTAAAGCTGCAAGCAAAGCATGAAAATGCAATGATTGGAGTGAAAGTCCTGCCCCCGGGCAGAATTACTATGGATGGATGGTTGGATATATATCCCAGTGTACTACCGAATACGCTATCAAGCAAGTTTAGTACAAACATTAATTTCTCTTATAATTATATAGTCTCATTATTAATAGATGTAGTGGAATATAAATCCGGAGGACCGGGGTACGAGTCCCGTCTGAGCATTTATTTATAATAATAATAATAATAATAATAATAATAATAATAATAATAATAATAATAATCTTCCGAATGCAGTATTGGGTGATGATGCCCGTTCTGCGACTACAAAAACTGATCTTTCCATCGGATGAAGGGTCTTCCGAGGTCTCTTTTGCCGTTAGGGTTGAGGTGGCTAATCATCTTTGGTAAACGGGAATTTGATATTCTCTGGACGTGTTCGAACCATTTAATCTGATAATTTTTTATATCTTCAACCATTTCTCTACTATTCCACTGCATCCTTATCTCATCACTTTTCATTCTATCCCTTAATGTTACTCCAGTTAGTGATCGGAGGAATCTCATTTGTGAACTATTAATGCGGGATTTATCTTTTGCTCGAAGTGTCCAGCATTCGCTTCCGTATAGTAGAGCAGGTTTGGCTATGGCATTACGAAATCTCAATTGGATTTCTTTCCTCATTTGTTTTCCAAAATTTCTCCTAATTATACCATTTAATCTGTTATATTTTTCTAAATTTGTTTCCACATCTTTTTGATTATGAAACTGTGATATATTATTACCTAAATAATTAAAGTGTGTTACTTGTTCTATTGGTTTATTATTTATTATTATTTTTACTCTCGAAAGTTCCTTTCCAGTGATTGCCATGGATTTGGTTTTATTTTCAGATATTTTCATGTTGTATTTTTCTAGGGTATTCTGCAATTTAAACACTGATCTCTGCAAATTATCTTCATTCTCCGCTAGAAGTACTTGATCATCTGCGAAGATTATTGTTTGTATTTGATTTCCTCTACATATTTTTACTCCTGGGGGGTTTAGTTTTTTCCACTCCTGGACAATTTTATTTAGATATAGAATAAACAGTAATGGAGATAGTCCACATCCCTGTCTTAAACCTTGGTTAATTTCAAATTTATCTGTTATTTTCCCATGATCTAACTTTACTTTTATAAATGTGGTTTCATATAAACTTTTTATAGCATTTATTCGATTATTGGGGACTTGGTAGCTTTCCAATATTTTCCACATTATGTCCCGTTTGACTCTATCATAGGCCTTTTCAAAATCTAAAAATAATATATATAGGGGGGATATTAAATTCTTTCCACTTCTCAATAATAATAATAATAATAATAATAATAATAATAATAATAATAATAATAATAATAATAATAATAATAACATATCCCAGTGTGCTATCGATTACACCACCGAGGAAGTGTAGTACAAACATTCGTTTCTTTTATAATAATATATTCTCATTATTACTAGATATAGTGGGATATAAAACCAGAGGTCCGGGATCAAGCCCGTTCGTGCATGTATTTTTTTATCATGTAACTTTAAGCATGCATTGCTCAATGTGAAAAATTTAATTACAATAATATATACATTCCATTTAGCTACCGATTACGCCACCGAGCAATTCTAGTACAAATATGCACTTCTATGAGACTATTCACCTATATTGCTGACAAGTTTCCTCAAGACATCACAAAACGTTTCGAACACTGCTTAACCACGAGCTATTTTCTATTCAACAACGACTTCAACGAGCAAACAGATGGAGTAGCTATGGGCAGTCCCTTGAGCCCAGTGGTTGCCAATTTCTTCATGGAAAACTTTGAGCAAACATGCTTATATATGACACATCTCATACCCAAGACATGGCTTCGCTATGTAGTGGACACCTTTGTAATCTGGAACCACGGGGAAGAGAAATTAGACGAATTTCTGACCCACATCAACATAAACTCCAGTATACAATTCACCTTAAAAAAAGAAACATAACAGCATAGCATTCCTAGACATCCTGATCAAAAGGGAAGAAGACAGCAACATTTATCACACTATCTACAGAAAACCTACCCACACGGACAGGTATCTTCACAAAACCTCGAATCATCACCCTAAACAAAAATTTGGAATCATCAAATCATTGACAGATCGAGCCAAAAACCTTTGCCATCCGGATTTATTAAAAACGGAACTTCAACACCTCTATTCGGCATTCACAGCCAATGGATACACCAGGAAAGAAATCAACCGAGCCAATCATCCCAGGCGATACAACAGCAACAGCAGCAAGGAATCAGAGGAAAAAACTACAACCAGGGCATTTCTACCGTTCATTACGAATGTAACGGAACTAATTGGAAAACCACTAAAGAAAGAAGACATAAAGACAGTATACAGGCCTAAAAAGAAAATCAAGAACCTTCTCAGACATATAAAGGATCAACTCCATCCCCATAAGACAGCAGGCATATACAGGATAGCATGCAGTTGTGGAAAAGTTTATATAGGCACCACTAACCGCAGCATCGCAACCAGACTTAAGGAGCATAAAAGATACAGTCGCCTTAACAAATGGATAAGTCGGCAGTAGCAGAACACTCTTTACTTGATGGCCACAGAGTACAATACCAGAATACAGACATATTATCCAACTGCACACACTATTTTACCCGTCAACAACGAGAAGCCATCGAAATATTCAAACATAAAAACAGTTTCAATAGAAAAGAAGAATCATTAAAAGTAAACAATGTATGGACACCGGTTCTAAAAAACGCAGAATATAAACCTCTATAAGTACAGTCGACTAGACCATCAAACAGCAATCTCAATGGAACAATGGAAGTCCTTACCGCTGACCAATCAGAAGGCAGATCTAATGTACTATCGACTAGATCATCAAACAGCAATCTCATTGGAGTAATGGAAGTCAATAACGCGGACCAATCAGAAGGCAGATATAACTTACGAACACATCGCGGTGAACGTACAAATAGGACAGAATTGCCAGTCTCCAAGAGACTACCTTCAGGTATAGCCCCTGAAGAAATTAAAGAGGAACTCCTTGCGATTACAAAAACGGAGAACAATATGGTCAAACCACTTCCTATTTACATCTTGGAATTGGAACGCAATGATGAAGCGTTAAAAATTTTTGAACTGAAGCGTCTTTTATATACAGTAGTGGCCATAGAACCCTATAGACCTAGAGCTGGGCTTAAGCAGTGCTACAAGTGCCAGTCATTCAACCATACATTTCATGCCTGTAATCAGGCTCCTCACTGTGTAATCTGTGCTGGACCTCATGGGCACAAGGATTGTACTCTTAAGGCCCAAGTGCAGAGAGACATAAATTTGCTCAAGTGTGCAAATTGCGGGGAGTCCGGTCACCCGGCTTCCTATAGAAGCTGCCCTGCTTTCAAGGCAGCTCTTGAAGCTTATAGTACGGTAGCTAAACCCATCCATAACCAAAAAGTGAAACCATCCGAACGTGAGCCTATCCCTCATCCTACTGTAAATACAACTCAAGGAAAGACCTTCACTTCTGTGAAGGTTGATCCTAGAGTTTCCTTCACTCAAGCCTTACAAACTGGCACTGCTTCCAGACCATTCAAAGAGAACAGCATTGCTGAAGCAAAGGGCCAACTATCCCCAACAGGTAATTTAAGTGTACGTGGAGAGAAAATACTCCGGGATATTCAGCCCTTGTTGGCTGAACTGTCTAGTCATATGGAGCGTCTTCTCTTCATGGACCGACTGGTTAACCTGTGTTTCGCAGATTAACCACCAAAGGAGAGACCATCTACATAATAGTGCGAGGCTACTCGTTCCTAAAAGTGTGGCTCACTTTTCGCTGTTAGGTTTTCGGACTCTCTGCTTGCCGGCGGCGCAGTTTTTGATGCCCTTTTAGTGTAGTAGTTATCCACTATTATTCTTACCTAAACCTGTTAGGTCAAACATATTGTGACCTAAGGCTGAGATTATAAAACCCACAACCCCTCCTTGATAGCCACAAAGGAATTTGCTGCCAAGTTACACCCCTTGGGAAACAGAATTCAGCACACCGGACGGTGCAAATCATCGTCAAAAACAAGACAAAACAGAATCTCAAGACAACCATTGAGGATGCCAGACCAGTCTCTGGCGAAACGTCGGGGAACTACAAGCCTCACGACCAGGGCCTATAGCCCGAAAATCCTCAAAAAATCATCATACCATTTTAAAGTTTTTCACATTTTTCTTCGATATCATTACTTTCTGGAGTTGTAGCCATATACTGCTGAATTCTTCTGGAATATAACCATTTAATGCTGTCATCATAAAATAATTTTACCTTGTACTTTTGTTCTATGCTGTGTTGTTTCTTCTTTTTTAACCATCTTGGTGGGAGTCTTATTTTTGCATCTACTAGGAAGTGATTTGAACCAATATCATATTTCTGTAGGCTCTGACATTGAGAAACAATTTAAAAATCTTATTATTTGCAATGAAATTATCAATGATTGATTTTGAGTCCTGGCGATGTCTGTTTCTATGATTGCAAAAGGAAATATTTTTCTCGGTTCATTGTATGTAGCAAAATCTGTTAATCTTGTCCCATTCCTATTACTAGTTTGTTCGCCAAATGTTCCAATACTATTTTTGACTTGAGCATTGCCCACTCTGGCATTTAAATCTCCTATTATGAGAATATAATCGTTTCTATTTATTTTGCTATAAATTTCTTGTAATATTTTATAGAATTCTTCATTATCTTCTTCGCGGCCTTCCTCTGGTGCATATACAATAACAACTGTCAAATTACCTCTATTTATTTTCAGTTGAAGCTCTAATATTCTTTCATTCCAGTAAGTGTAGTGTTGAATTTTATTTCTTATGGTTTTATTAATCCAAATCATTACTCCTGCTTGTCCATGGATTTTCCTGTCGACACCGCTATATATTTGTAAATAATTTTGTGTTTCTTTCGCCCCTTTAAGTTTCTTCTTAGTTTCTGCAATATCGTCGTCGTCGTTCAGTTAATTCCTTCGTAGCTATCGTTATAGGATTGTGGTTCATTTAATCCTAGCCTATCATGATAAGATGGTTTCTTTTTGGTCTACTCTATCTGGATGATAAATTGGGGATATATCCACATAGTATATTGATATCAAGTCGCACTATTTAGTTCAACTCGATATCATATTCCATGCGAACTCCTCGCACAATCCATTTAATGGTTCTCATTATCTTTAACCTATATTAAACAGGTTAAAAATTCTGTGCAAAAAGAGGAATCTCTCCATAGGAGTGGGTAATTCAGCCAATAATGGCTGAAGACCCTGGAGGTATTCATCAGCTTGCTGACCTAGTTGTAATGTTGGCAATGGCTGGCCCTGACCTTGAACATTGCTGTTCACCGTTTTGTTTTGGGAAGATGCCTTTCTTTAAGGATTGAGAGAAGAATACATTGGGTTGGGCTTTCACCGAAGTGAAAGTCCTTGGTTGAGGTATATTTGGCTTGGGTTGGGTTGCCCTATTATAATTCTCTAACGCCGCCTGGAAAACAGGGCAGCCGCGATAGGATGCTGGGTGTCCATTCGCCCCGCAATTTGCACACTTTTGCAAATTTGCATTTCTCTGTGCAGAGGCCTTAATTGGACAGTCCTTATGTCCATGGGCCTCGGCACAGATTACGCAACGTGGCGTCCGGCAGCATGCGGAAAATGTATGGTTAAAAGATTGGCATCTAAAACATTGTTTAAGGCCAGTCCTTGGTTTATATGATTCGACTGATACAACACAGTAAACGAGCCGCTTCAAGTCGTAAATTTTGAGAGCCTCAACTGTCAGCTCAAGTTCCAGTATGAACATTGGGAGAGGTTTCTCTACATTATCTTTCTTTGCAATAATTTGCCTAATACCCTTTAAAGGAAATCCCAAAGACTTGATTTCTTGTTCAACTTCATCAATGGGAGTGTTTGAAGGCAGTCGTTTAAGTACTACCTTCAATGGAAGTTCCTTCTTGGTCAATTGAGGATAATATTCCATGTGTATGGAATTAAAATACTGTTTTAGGACCAAAATGTCCTCCACTGAAGTTGCGTAATAACGCAAACCTTCTCTTATGTTGACAACTTTGAGTGGTCCACTAATAAGTGCTTTAATCTCTTTGTTCATGCGGAACAGATCCCCGTGACAAGTGACAGTGATTGGTGGGGGTCTCTGTTTCGCAGAGTCAATAATTTGGGAAGGTGTAGTACTTATTGTATCAGTCGGTGGACCAGCAATAACAGGCGGAACCCCTGGAGAGGAAGTTCCAGAGGTTGATGCCTCCATATTTATATCAGCTAGTGCTGCAAATTTATTAGAAGTCTAAACCTCCGATACTACAGTGGGAGACCTCACATTAGCCTGTTTGGATACAATTTGGGATACTATCATTTGAGAAGTAACGTCAGTTATTTTTGTTACTTTAATTCCTTTACTCTTACTTTTGTTTCTCCGTTTTTTGGGAGTTTTTGATTCTTTAGTGACAGATTCTGTTTTCAGAAAAAAATTGGAAAAGAAAAATCTAAGTGAGCAGAGCCACCTAGAGCTACTTTTGGATTTTCTTGCTTTTCAGAATCTGTTTCACAACTAGCATCATGTTCTGGAAGAAAGCTCTGTGATTGAAGTTCAATCGCAGTAGCTTTCAATTCCTTGAGCATGATTGAGAATAAGGTTACACTTTCTGGATTTTGACCATACCTTTTATCTAGTTTCTCCATGCAGGCTAACGTAATGTCACAGACTGCATCAGACTTTTCACAGTTGGGAAAGGTAGCCAGACTATTTGTAATGAGTAAAAATACCCCACGAATTTCATGAAGATACCTTTGGTATCGAGGATTTTCCTCACTTTTCTTTTTTCTTACATATGATTCGTAAAATTGTGAGGCTTCCTCCCACAATGCAAAAGGTCTGATGTCCTCATTATCGTCATCCAGGTCCATAGACCCTGCAATATCAGGCTTAGCAGTCATGCTTGGTACACCAAGACTTAGTTTACTACTACACTTGATTTGTAAGAAACCACTTATCACTTACGTACAATTACACTGCACATGTAGGTGAATAAACCACAACACTATTACGAGAGACACGTCACCCGTGAAATCATTTTGCTTTTAGAACACTAAACACTATGCACTGGACCGGGCCGGAAAGCCCGGTCTGGAATTAACTGCCGTACCGCCGATTGGTCGAGAATCGATCACTATATATGTATCGACCAATCGCAGAGCACTTGAACTACCAGTCGACGCACTACACTAGACGCTGGTGAAGCACTATTATCGGTGCGATGAGTACTGCCGGTCACCCATGCAGACTCGTTCCAATCTCGGAGCTACCAGAGGAGACAAGTTTCTTCTTTGAAGTTCGTTGAATGAATGATGATGATGAATGAATGAATGTCTGCAATATCAATATTTCTATTCTTAAATACACTGTCTAGTTCCTCCTCTTTTTCGTGGATGCGTCGGAGATTCCAGGTAGCATAACTTACAGTATCATTGTGTCGTTTTTTTAACCATATTTCTTTGCTGTGGGTCGTCATATTTCATTTCCTTCTGGCCTTTTCATGTTGAGACTTGAAAGTAGTGTTGAAGTTCCCTAGGACGGATTACCGCCGTGACTCGGTCCACAGTGCCTCGTTTGTGAAAACGGGTTGTACCACGAGAAGGTGGGGATGAGAATTGGGTAGGAGAGGTTATACACACGTCACTACTCCTTACATCCCACCCCAAAATTAATAAACTTAAATCAACTTAACCCTTAACGGTTAAAACCTAAAGTTACTCTGGTTACGGGTTAAACGTTACACAACGTGTAGAACTAGTTGTAGGGAAATCAAATGTGTTCTAAACGTTTTTACATAACTGTAAATTAGGCGTTCACGGTAACTATTAATTTGTAGTGTAAATAATGTGATAAATTCCCGATGTTACACATATGTAACAAGGGGCATTATAGGGTTAATTTAATTTTACAATAATAATAATAATAATAAATAATAATAACAATAACAATAACAATAATAATAATAATAATAATTATAATATGGGAAGATGAATTCTGAGAGCAGAACAGGCCGACGGCCTACCATGAAGATGATGATGATGAATAATAAATACAGTGTTCCAAAATGATGGACGGGATTTCATAGTTATTTAATTTCCCTTACATGATATATATATATTATTAAAAGTTACATTAATTAAAGAGAAACTCTTCGAGTTTTTATAAAATGCTTTATATGTGTTCAATGTGAGCACCTTTCGTCACAAGGCACACATCTAGCCGATAGTCGAATTTCTCCCAAACCTTGGTCAGCACATTTGGAGAAATGGATTCAACAGCAGCAACAATCCTTCTTCTCAAGTCTGGAAGTGGTGGTACGTACACATGGTCCTTCACATACCCCCACAGGAAGAAATCACAAGGTGTGAGATCGTGAGACCGTGGAGGGTACGGGAATGAATCGTGTCATCCGGGCCGACGCGTCATTTGGTGTTCGTCGACGTCCTGGACTTTTCTTTTTACTGTTTCTAATTATTTATACCATCGATGGATAATTTTATTTGTCGGAGGAACAATTCCAAATTACCGTTGGAAAGGTCGCTGCATTGAAACAATGGAACCAGACCTCGCAAGTTGCAACACAAAGAATGATTTCTGTACAGGAATCGCCATTTTCACAAATTTAACGCTGACGACGTAATAATAACAAGAAACAAATTACTGCATACAGTGTTTCATTCATTATAGCAAATAATCACGCGTTGAATTTCATTTGTAGAGCTATACCAACTATTTAAAACCCCGTCCATCTTTTGGAGCACGGTGTATTATTATTATTATTATTATTATTATTATTATTATTATTATTACTATTACAATGCTGCAGAAATGATGGAAACGATAATAGACCTATCCTGCAAACCCATTACGGAAAAGTTTTGGCGAATCCCTTGAAATATTTAGCGAACCACAGGGTGGGAAAGTACAGTCTACCTGGTTTCGCAATTTACCATCTGGAGACGTCCAGGTGTATTTATGAATATTCTTATGTGGGAATGTTGTGTTCTGAACAATAGGTGACTAATCTCATCCCACTGTGGTTACTATCTTCATCAAGACTAATTTTTTCTATTGTTAGTCTGAATATATTATCCGGTCCCAATGTTTCGTTAATATCTGAGATTCTGTAAAACACTTCACAAATGTGTTTTGTACATATCTTTTGCACGATGGTGTTGATAATAATAAATAACAGTAAAAAATATCATCTTTGTTGGAAATATTTTCGTTCATTTAAACAACTGACTGTCGTTTAGTAGAGACTACAGCAGGCTGTAACATCAATCAGGGATAAAATGGCGTCAAGTGTGAATTTAAAGTTTTATATTGCTTCAAACAAATCTCAGTTCATTTAAAATGCAGTGATCTGTTTGTTATAATGTATATTCACGCTACCTTTTGGATATGTTTTTTCTATATATCTACATTGTACGTAGTATACAAAAACGGCAGTGGTTTACTTCCCGCCCTCGGTAAGTAATTTGTAATATTACAGTACAGTTATTTAGTTATTTATAGGTTGGCAACCCAGAACATTTAGGAAACCAAACTTTCAATCATGGTCACCATTCCTGTAAGTATGACAGAACGCACTATCTTGCAAATAATGATCGTAAAAATGTTCTTTGTTGATAATGTTGACGTAATAACTGTATCGTAACGTAGTAACGTCACTAAATGTGAAAATGACGGATATTTTTACAAATTAAATATTGAAATATATTATTTGACAGATTGAATATAGAAGTGTTTAATCAATCAATATATACCGTGGAAATGTATATATAGACCTTCCTCTATCGAAGAAATAAAGGCACAATTATTCGAGTTAGAATACCCAGTCCGCTCAGTCAAACAAATCACAAAAAAAGAAGAAGACAAAATCATAAACTTACCACTTTATCTTATAGAGTTGGAAAATACAGAAAAGGCTAAAACAATCTACGACTTAAAAAAACTTTTATTTGTAATCGTCTCCATAGAGGCATACAGACCACGTGCTGGATTTAAGCAATGCTTTCGATGTCAGCGCTTTAACCGCACTTTCGCAGGTTGCAACCTTTCACCAGGTTGCGTTTTCTGTGCCCAACCTCACAGCCATCTGAAGTTTACAGTTCGAGTAGAAGCTCAAACTGACACTTCACTATTGCAGTGCGCAGACTGTGGAGAAAGGGGGCACCCTGCATCCTACAGAAAGTGTCCCAAATACATTGAAGCAAATGAAGCATTCCTAAAATCACGCCAACCTAAATTACCGATAGCTACGCCTGCACCGCGAACTTCCACATCAAAACTAACGTCTCCTGGCATTTCTTACAGTAAAGCCACAGCTCCCAGCATTAATAGAAGCCAACCAGCACAAGATCGCATTGCTTCCATCCAGTGTACCCCTAACATAAATTCTGTAACGCCATCTTCAGTTAATGATCTGGTTCAAGACATCCATCCTATCATGGCCAAACTAAATAGCCCAATGGAGAGATTTATGTTCATGTCTCAACTGATGAATACGTTCTTCCAAAATGTGTAACAAGTTTACACAAGGTATCATTCTCAATGTCATGGCTTTTATTGCCAATGGAGTTGGCAAAACAGGTAAAAGAACTGGAGATTGTATTACACGAAAATAACATAGACATCTTATTGCTCAACGAAACGCACTTAAAGCCTAACCATCGCTTGCATTTCGCTGACTACCACACATACCGCACAGATAGACTAAGTGGCCCAATGGGTGGCACAGCCATTTCTATCAAGAAAACCATTGGACATCGTTCCAAACAGATCCAGGGGCTTCAATTCATTGAAGCCACTGGTACGCTCATACCTATTTCACCACATCAATACCTCTTCATTGCATCTATTTACAAATCCCCGATACGTCCACTTACTCGGCACGATCTAAATATCCTAACTTCGTTTTCCCCCAGATTCCTTCTGGCGGGAGATATTAATGCCAAACATCTATTCTGGAATTGCCGAGTACCAAATGCCTCTGGCCTGGTCCTACAGACATACTGTCAACAACATAATATTGAAATTTCAGCATCTACTGAACACACACACTTTCAGAAACACCCCAAGGTTTACGCTCAAACATTCTTGACATAGCCATATCTAAAAACACAGCCATCTCTGCAAATATTGACACATTACAATATGATCTGGAATCAGACCATGTATCAATACTATTTACAATCACAACAAATCTAACACTCACTCCACCCTTCAGAACGTACACCTCAGAAACAAACTGGACAGAATACTCGAACCTCCTCTCTCATTGGATAGATCCTAAACTGCAGGTTGAATCCACTGAAGAGTTGGAACGTTCGATACACAACTTTCAAGCCACCGTAAACACTGCCTTACAATTTATAACAAAAAGCACGAAAACAAATCGACACACACCACATACAGACCCACTTCTATTACACTATCTTGAGCGCAAGCGCCATTTTAAAAAAACTCTACAGACGCTATGGTGTACCCGAACACAAACAGCAATAGAATCGGTATGCAAACGCTTTACGGAATACACTTCGAGACAAACGTAACACTGATTGGCAACTCTCATTAAATACTTATAATGTAAATAAAACTCCCCATGGGAGATTATCAAAAGGATCAAAATTAAAAGAGCACCCCCTGCGCTAAATGATAATGGACGTTGGGCTTATCATCCCTATGATAAAGTCCAACTCAATGCATCCAATCTCGAAGACCGATTCCGTCCACATGAGCTCGCCACACCAGTTCATGAAGCTAATGTCAACGACATGGTGGCCACTTTCCTTGCTACTCCTACAGTTCCCATCTACCCGGATATTCATAAGTAATGCCACGAGTGATTTCCAAATTATCGATACATTCACGACTCACGAAGTGAGGAGTGAATTTATCTAGAGAATTTGGAAATCAAGAGCGGCATTAGTTACGACTATTTACCGAATAAAATTAAGCTGTTTACTCACAAATCATTATTTAATTATAGTTATTTTAAATTAGTTATATATTTAATGTAAACGGCGATGTTTGAAAACAAATGAGAAACTATAGGTATGCTTCTACTGCTTCTTTTGTTTATCACTGCAACCAGATCATACTATTTATTGCCAAAGGAAAGCAATATTGTAAGAATGATCTCTAGTGGAGAAAAAATGAAACACATCAAACTGTATATTAATTCATTTCTGATGCCGTATGATGTAAATATGACAATTATATTTTTGTGGATTGTTACCTGGGAAAAAATACATTTAAGAAAGTGCAAACAGTGGTTTATTTTTTTGGTGGTATAATCAATAGCTACAAATGTTATATTAACTCCCGCATGTGGCATGTACTATATATACAATCTGGAAGCCGTATTTCTCACAGGCTCAGTCACTGGAAAATAATGGTCAGACCTGTTCAGAATATTAAAAAGGAGGAGCTTTCTTTAATATGGTAATTATAACACTGATAAATATTTCGTGAAAAACGACTTTGATTGGTTGTAAAATAGAAATAATTGAAACGTGATTGGTCATTGACTCCCATTTGGGGCATGAGTTAAATAGTCACCTTAAATACCTAAGATTCCACAACCAATCCCTAAGAAGTACCTGCGCCCCAGGCGCTTATAAAATCCCAAACCTAGCAATCAAACACTTACTCCGTAATGCCTTGATCCTACTTCTCGCCATTTTCAAGCTTTGTTTCAAACTTAACTACTTGCCTACCGCATGGAAAGTGGCAAACGTTATAGTGCTCCCAAAAGCTGGAAAGGACCCTTCTAATCCTGACAACCTACGACCAATAAGTCTCTTGCCAGTTCTAGGAAAACTGTTAGAAAGACTAATTTTGGCTCAATTAAAGTCTGAAGTTGAGAATCGAAATTTATTACCAGATTATCAATTTGAATTTCGGAATGCACACAGTACCCCCTACAATTGGCGAGACTTATTGATCAGATCGTCACTGGGTTTAATGCCAGGAGGAGCACACTAGCAATATTTCTAGACATTGAGAAGGCCTTTGATACAACCTGGATCAATTGATTAATATACAAGCTAATAAAATTCAATTTGGCACCAAATCTTATAAAAATTATAGCTACTTTGCTTTCAAACAAGAAGTTTTTTGTATCGATAAATGGACATTGATCGGACTGCAAGTCTATACTAGCGGGTGTACCAGTGTACCACAGGGAGCAGTTCTATCCCCAATGTTTTACAATCTTTACGTCTCTGATCTTCCAAATCCTCCTTCAGTAAAGGCTGCATCATTTGCCGATGATACATGCGTTTACTTAGAAACCTAACTCAGCTCCTTGCACCATAGAATCCTAACGTTTTAGAGATCATTATCAGTCATTTATGATTAGTATTGTCTCTGGAATATCAAACTAAACATATCAAATCCAAATTAATTATATTTTCCAAATATTCCAAACCTCCACCAATACAGCTCACAATAGGTGCACCACTTCTGCGCAATTAGACTGCAGTTAAGTATCTCGGGCTACATCTCGACCCAAAATTAGCAATCAAACATCAAGTAAATGATGTTAAACAAAAATCAAATGCAGCTATAGCTATAACATATCCATTATTTCGGGACAAACGCTAGCTAGACGGATTAATATTTCATTACATGTAACTGTAATCCGCAGCATGCTACTGTACGGCTGTGAAGCACTGAGTATTCTTGCCAAACAACATAAAAAGAAAGTTCAAATCATTCAGAACAGATGTCTAAAAATTATATTTTCGGCACCCATGTATACAAGAAAAACAGAGCTACACGAAGCAGCACAATTACCCTACCTTGATACTATTGTGAAAGATCAAGTCATCAAAACGTATAAAAAACATTTTGGAACATGATAATTCAATAGTACGCACGATAGGACAACTACCACAATGGCGTACAGTACATAAGAACATATTCACTGGAGAACTACCTCCATAAGGGTTAATTTCAGTGGCAGATGTCGCTAAATAACATCATAGCGCATGTCAGAACAACTTCGTTTCCATATCTCATAACAGATTCCTAAATAACACCGTTTAGGTAGAGGTTACAATAGGAAAGCACTTACAGTTAGCCATTAGTAATTTTACTGCCGAGGGAAAAATTATTTCCCGGAAACAGCACACTGAACGACAAAACAACTGCCGTCACACAAAGGAAGGGAAGGCAGTTAATATTCAATACCACAGTTAACATCTTTGAATGGAGGATACAGAGAAAAATCCAGGAAAGTTACTTTTCCACCACTAAAGAAATGTCTTTTAACTGAGGCGATTAGATACAAAGGGATTAGGTGATCTTTTTTCTTGAAAAAGTGAGAGTGTAAATGCATTGCCCGTATCGAGTTACCTGGGAGGAAAAACACATCACCCGCAGTTATCTTGTTGAATTACCTATCATTTTCTTATACAACTTGAACTTTAAAACTGTTTTCTCAATACTGAAGAACTTGCACTTTTACTTCTAACCTCCTCAATTATACAACGCACCTTCTTTTTTTTAAATATGTGCCAAATATGGAATACTAATAAACCCATGATTATGCAGTTTCTTTTGTTTTTTCCGATTCCTAAAATATAGCACTTTCCATTGAGAATCTAATACTCTATTTCGACAATAAAGTTACTACTTTGTCTGTACCCTCAAATGTGTATTAATATATCACGTGATACACTGAATATGTATTTGAAAGATAACTCATTGAAAATCAAAA
Source organism: Diploptera punctata (assembly GCA_030220185.1). NCBI lineage: Eukaryota > Metazoa > Arthropoda > Insecta > Blattodea > Blaberidae > Diploptera > Diploptera punctata. The sequence goes on along the minus strand of JASPKZ010007981.1, from coordinate 111,550 downwards.
CAAATTTAACTCTAAAATTGCAAATATTCTGTTTTTCATTCTTATGGAAAACATTTCCTTTCATTCTATTTTTAAAGTAAATATCTGCGTTCTTTAAAATAAACAAAACTTCATGCCGCAAGAGGCTTGCAAGACAATTTATCTATTCATTGGCTGACCTCTTGTGTCATTTTATAGAGGTAGGTAAAATTGTGTAAAGTGATTCCACTACAGGCCATAGACGATAATGTAAACAGTATATGGTTGGTATGTGGTCTGGATTCTTCTAATTCTTATAGTCGCTATTTATTAGAGCTGCAAAAATTCATCGCGATCCTGGGTGGACACCGATCTCCTAACTAACTAACTAACTCATGGCTCTATCGAACTCGTAAGTTTATGGTTGCGCGGACATAAGCTCTCCATACATCCCTATCCTGAGTTAATGTCTTCCAATCATCCACCGTATAATGTGCGTATCTCAAATCATTCTTGGTCTACCGACTGGGCGTTTCCCCAACGTTACCGATATCTTAATGATTAATATTCCATGGGAAAATTTCCTTCTCCATAGGAACTTGTGGACGGGCGCCAAGACATGATACATTAGGTCGTTGGATTTTTCGATCCTGTATTAATTATTATTCCGCATTAATAATTTTCCTCCGCCTATTGCTTGCTTTGTTCATTAACTCCAGGTTATTTATTTATCTGGAATATCGATCTTATTGATTTTTCTCCTTTAAAAATTCTCTGTGTTTTGCAAGTTAATACACGACACTCATTTGTTCTCAGACTATAATATTATACATAAGTTAGTTATTTCGGTAGATCAACATCATGTTTCAGGTCTAGTTTAATGTAAACGTTAACACAAATTTCATAAAACATCACGACATCTCTTGAAAAAAGTGAGTATGTAAAGGTATTAACATATTTCTCAAGTTATCTGGTGGAAAACACTCATCAACCGATATATTTGTAAAGGTGTATAGGGATCCACTTACAGGTCTCAGATAGCTATTGAAAAAGTAGGAGATTATGGCTGCCGCCTGTTTAGCCATTTGGAGACTATTTATCTCCCAAGTTTTCAGTACTGCGCGACGGACTTTTTAGTCAAGATTGATTTTAGAGTTTGAGTAGAACCCAGTTTCATGATCCTACCACAAATTTTAGTCAAGTGGTAAAACCCCTGACCTCATCTGTTATGGAACTCGCGACCACCCCGCTTGTAGTCTATTGCCTTAACAAATTATTCAACGTGTTTCGGACTATTATTTTTTCATCATATTTTAATGAATATTTCCTATTCTAGCTGATGTTGATAGTCTTTTTTAAAATACTAATTCATCCTGTTTTTTTATTTTATTTATTTATTTATTTATTGCACCACAATTGGACTTTCTTACTTTTGCGCTGAGCGGATGAAAATAAATGTGAACGAAAAATAAACATTAAATAGGAAAAATACATGATACCTTGCCTAGGTGAGTTTCTATTTATGACTACGGTACATCATGAAGACAGCAAAGAACAACACAATATAACAAACGCATATCATACCCAAAGTTAAGTTAGAAAGAGAAAATGTTTAATTAATAACAATCCTAAAAAAGTCTACGTTCATCAGGGATTCCATGACCTTGACGATAGTGGGAGTGTTTCGAGCTAAATCAGAAGTATTAAGAATAATCATGGTTAATATTATTCTCCCATCCCATTCTTTGCCTGCATACTGAGGTTTTCTCAAGTGTCATGCCCTCTTCCATTCGTGCTACATGTCCTGTCCACCGCATTCTTCGAGCCTTAACTGTTCTTATTATCCCTGGCTTCCTGTAAAGGTCATGTAGCTCACGAATGAGTAGACTTCTCCATTCACCTCCCTGTTCACCACTCTTTGTTCCAAACAGTTTCCTAAGAACAATATTCTCAAATACTCTTAATCTCCCCTTCCCTTAAATTAAGGGACCATGCTTCGCATCGATATAATATAACTGGGAGAATAACAGTTTTAATTCTATCAGTTTATTGTTCTATCATTTTATTAATACTAATGTTAATAATATTGTTATTATTGTTAAGATTCGATTCCCGGTCGGGACAGGCTCCTGGGTGAGGATTATTTCGGGTTTTTTCCTCACCTGTAAGACAAATGTCAGAACGTTTAGAGCCCAATGATCCCCAAAACCATCCGGCCATCATAATCATCCTTATCATTATCAAAATGAGCCTTCACCGGTGCGGAAAGCAACGGGAAACTACCACACCTACAATTCCCTAGTAAAGCTGGAAAGCATAGCATGAAAATGCTATTATTACAGTGAAAGACCTGCCCTATGGTAGAATTACTATGGATTGATAGTTATTATTATTATTATTATCATTATTATTGTTATTATTATTATTATCATTATTATTATCATTATTATTATCATTATTATTATCATTATTATTGTTATTATTATTGTTATTATTATTATTATTATTATTATTATTATTATTATTATTATTATTATTATTATTATTATTAGCTCTTTCCAAACAAATCTATATTAATTCTAATTATATTTTCGTTTTTGGGTTCCCAACTCTTAACCATTTTTCCAATTTTTTCTTAATCATTGTAGCAACTCCTCTTGTAGCTCGTTTGTTTTTCGGTGCTCCGCTATAAAATATAATATATTGTCCTAATTTATCATTTCGTCTTTGTTTCTGTTAATATAATAACTTCCTGATTCATTTTGTTTATAATTCATGCTGAACGTCTCTATATATTGTGTTAATCCTTAAACATTCCATCTACCCAATAGATTTATTCTTTTTCAGAAATACAATCATCAGAAAAAAATTAAAGTCCAAAAAACAATATTAGATTTTATGAGATACAGACAACTATAATGGTATGGTCATATATGTAGGAAGCCAGAGAAATTATTACCCTGTCAAGTTTCGGAAAGGATCCCACCTGGGAAAGAAAAAAGAAGTCAACCTAGAATTAAATGGATGGATGTTGTAAGAAAAGGTATGAGAGAGCTAGGAAAGGAAAAATTGGAAGGAAGATGGAGAACAATGGAGAATGAAGAAAAATTTAAGAAGCCGTGGGCACAGGAAAATGTTCTATTACATTGTAAACCTATTCCTAAGAACAAAATTATTATTATTATTATTATTATTATTATACACCATGTTGAAAATACCAGATCTGGTCCGATCACCGCAGTCAAGATACATTGGGTGTGCTTAGTACTGGGATGGTTGACCGCTTGGGAACACCACGTACTGATGACAACTTTTAAAACTAACAAAAGGCCTTCGTCAAGGTTTGTAGCATATCATCCACATTATTTAAGATATTTAAACGTAATTCAATGTCTAACTGGAGCAAAACGTTTTGGGGAATGGGAGTACCAACTGGAGACGGATAAACACATACTATATAATTATACACTGTTATTTGCGGATGACCAGAAAATAGTTCCTCAAGAATATGAAGATATGGAGCTTGTGTTAAGAAAATTATTGGACGAATACGATAACTCTGGTTTGAAATAAATTTAGAAAAAAAAACATTTTATATGGGATATGGAGTCGAAATCGAAGATTTTATATTACAAGATCAAAAGGTGTATATTAGAGGATGTGAGGAATATGAGTACCTAGGATTAAAACTGGATGAAGAGGATAAACAAGAAAGTGATATTAAGAACAGAATAATTAAAGGTAGAGTAATAACAGCAATGGTGAATGGAATCTGATGGAACAGACATATACATAACTAACTGGCATTATCGAACCCGCAAGTTCATAACCGCGCGGACATAAGCTCTCCATACACCCCCATTCTGAGCAAATATATTCCAATCATTCCCTGTATAATCCACTTTCCTCAAATCATAGTTAATTTATTCTCCCGACTCATTCTTGGTCTACCAACTCGACGTTTTCCCTCTGGGTTTCCTACAAGAAGCTTCCATTCGCGTCTTTCATTCTCCATTCGTGCCACATGTCCTGCCCATCGCAGTCTACGAGACTTAACTGTCCTTATTATATCTGGCTTCCTATAAAGACCAAGTAGCTCACTGTTAGCCTGAAAATAAAAAGTTGCAAATATATCATTGAATAGTGTTAAGTACTGTTAGATATGGAGATGAAGTTTGGAAATTCAACACAAACTTAGAACAAAAACGTATGTCCATGGATATGGATTTCTTGAGGAGAGCAGCAAGATTTTCAAAATTAGAAAAAAATAAGGAATACCGTAATACGAGAATAAATGAATATTATATATTCAATAGTAGATTATATAATATATAAACTATTAAATTGGTATGGCAACGTACGACCAATGCAAGAAAAAAGATTACCCAGGAAAATTTGGAATAGTGTCCACCTGGAAGAAGAACGAAAGGAAGACCTCGAAACTCGTGGATGCAATAAATAAGAACTGGAAAGAAAACAAGAGGACTAGACAGTATGGAGTGGATAGATTGAGACATGTGGAAAAGAAAAATAAAACTTTAGGCACACAAAGATGTGTAAACATTAAACATCTGTATATAAATAAATAAATAAGTAATTATTTATATTTTGCTGTACCCACAGTGAGGTGCATGTTGTGTGAATGTTATTTACCATTGAGTTCATTATTTATGACCCACTGACGTCACAACCACAAAACCAGTAAATGTCAATGAGAAATAAATCCCTTGTGGAATCACCTCACTAATTACGTAATAACAACCATTTTTGTAATATAATTAATTGTTCTTTCATAATTAGGGTAAAGTTGTATTAAATCGTCAGGATCTTCAATATGAGTTATTTATTTCTATAATGATACGACACGACTGTAAAAATAATCATTTTCATAAGTAGAGTGTAATTGAAAACAGCAGCATGAACATATATTTTCAATTGTGAAAAAATAAAAAGATAAGAAGAAAGGTACCTGTTTGAACAGTGAAACAGATTACACAGGCTATAGAAAACCTAAAAATTCCATTCACTAGACACAAGAAATATACAGAGCGCCCTAAAATTCCCCATACAAACTTCTAGGACTTGTAGAGGGGACGGTCCGATAATATTAAATTAGCAAACCATGACCGGACACTTACTGTTTCCGTGCTGCAGCCGTTCGAAAATATGTTTTTTAACGCGACCTCGTTTACAAGTAATTTATTATGAGGCGTGACACAGTACATCACTTGTTACACGCTTTATATTAGCTTCACCTGTATCTATCTATCTATGTAACGGAATCTTTCAACGCGATTATCACCCACTTAAAATCATTGGATCGACTTGAAACTTTGTATACTTGTAGAGGACCGTGACAATACAATAATTTCATATTTATTTTCCAAAATCCTGGCCATAATAATCAGAAAATAAAAAAAAAGTGTTTTGATATCAATATAACGGAATTTTTAACGCGATTTTCACCCACTTAGAAATATTGGATCGACTTGAAACTTTGTATACTTGTAGAGAACCCGGGACAATACAATAATTTCATATTTACTTTCTAAAATCCTGGCCATAATCATCAGAAAATAAAAAAAAAGTGTTTTTGTATCAATGTAACGGAATCTTTCAACGCGATTTTCACCCACTTAGAAACATTGGATCGACTTGAAACTTTGTATACGTGTAGAGGACCCGTGACAATACAATAATTTCATAGTTTGTTTCTAAAATCCTGGCCAGAATCATCCGAAAATCAAAAAAATTAAAACTGGTATAATAGGTTACGGACTTGTCGACTTTTTAGTCAATCGTTGTAAGAGCTCAGTTGGTAGAGCAGTGAACTCTTAGTAGTATGTAATTTCAGTAATCCATACGTCGCTGGTTCAAATCCGGCTGGGAGGGTTTTTTTATAGAAGAGTATTAATTTTAGCTCATACTACAATAGTATCGAATTTAAAGATATTTACATTTTTATCTTATTCTGTAAAATATTAAAACTAAAAAATAAAAAATAAATAATAGTTTAAAAAAACTAAAAGAACACGCTTTATTAGAAAACTAAAAAATGAAAAATAATTTTAATTTCCAATACGCTTGGGATAAAATAAAGTGGTCAACAAAAAAATCATCTCCAACACATAGAATAAAATTAGAGTTATCAACAAAAAGAAAATAATTTTACCATCAAAAGCGTGGGGTGCTTTTTTTATGATTTTTACATTTTCTTCTTAGCAAGCTTACTTTTACCAATATCTTTCTATTATCAAATATATTAATTGATATAGAGCACCCCACACTTTTGATGGTAAAATTATTTTCTTTTTGTTGATAACTCTAATTTTATTCTATATGTGTTGGAGATGACTTTTTTTGACCACTTTATTTCATCCCAAGCGTATTGGAAATTAAAATTATTTTTTTCATTTTTTAGTTTTCTAATAAAGCGTGTTCTTTTAGTTTTTTAAAACTATTATTTATTTTACAATTCAATTAATTAATAACCAAAGAAACAAAATTGAAACTGAATCATGACTTGCATTATAAATCCCGGATACACCCTCCATAATCAATTTTTGCAGTTTTCAGAATTTCGCAAAATATTGACATTTTTGAAAAAAAAACACCAAGTTTTGGAATACCCAATAGGGCAATTTTCGTTTTACACTAATCGCGAAGCTATTACTTGTTGAGACGTGACGTACGTTCAGGCAATGATGGTTTTAAACGGCTGTAGGGCGGAAACGGTAAGTTTCCCATTTTAAATATTATCAACGCAGTCTCCTCTACAAATTCCAGATTTTTGTAAGGAGAATTTTACAGCACCCTGTAGATAAAGACATAGAAGTATTCCATATTGCAAAACCTCTGTTTATGAATTAAATAGTAGAAATATGTAGGGGAAGGCCGTGCTGTAATCTGTTAAGTCAAATGCTAAAAGATGGAAGGTCGAGGGTTCGAGTCCTGATAACGTCAGTATTTTTAAGCTGACATAATAATGGCTCTAGAGTAGAGACAACCTCAAACGAAAATGAGTACCTCACTACGTTCTGGGAGTAAAGGCAACCGTCATACCGGGCTGACAACCCGGATGATATCTGCGACTAATTCTAATTTAACGAATTATTTCTATGACGTATTTTAATTATATGACGAAATAGCTTTGTAGCCAACCGCTGTAAATCTATGACGCGACTTTACTTCTCTCCCGAAGGAAGCCACACTCAGGATTATGTTATAAATGGGATGAGAACAGAGGCTAGTAGATTCCATGTCCAAGACATGATCGAAATTGAGAAGAACATGAATAAATATTAATTTTGAATTTTCTAAAGCAGACGTCAGTATGTCAGACAGGCGAATGGCGAAGACTACATAAGAGGGAGCTACATGATCTTTAAGGGAAATCAGATACAATAAGAAAAATTCGGTCTCATAGACTGCGATGAGCAGGACATGTGGCACGATGCCATTGCTTATCGAATAACGCAAGATTCCATGTGTTACTCTTGAATGGAGTTTGATCGATGTAGCATTGCCTTCTGCTGGTGGATTGTTAGTAACATAGCAACGATCGAATGGTTAAAAATTGCAGATGGAAAATTATCATTCTTTTCCATAGTGGTGTGAGTGATTGGAAAATATTAGGTCAGGATAGCGATATAAGGAGTGCTTGTGGTCATGAACCCTCAGGTTCTGGGATATGAAATTTAGGTAAGTTTGAATGCATTGAGTTTATAGAAAGAAAAAATAATTCATATTAGAGTACAGTAATAAATATATTTCTTATTAGACACTGGAGCTTCATTTAGTTGAATACTTAGATCTTCTTAAAGATTTATTCCCATCGCTATCAATGATCCAATTTTGTTTATATTCAACTAGCTAGTGGCGGGAGTGCCTCTAAAACTGAAAGTATATAAAACTAATATTCCACCAGTTATATTATATGGATGCGAAACATGAACTCTTACTTTAAGGGAGAAAGGAGACTACCAATATTTGAGAATAAAGTTCTTAAGAAAATTGTTGGACTAAATATTTAATATTAAACTCATCACTTCTCACTCAATGACAAATTAAATTTGAAGAGAAAATATATGCCTAAATCGGGATTTGAACCCAATATCTCTGATTCTGTATACCAGTGATTTAACGATTTAAGCTGTTAGGCATCACGATTTAAACATATATTTTTATACAATTTCCCGTGCGCCAGGTAGCAGTGAACTAACGCCATCTAGAGGTCACTTAAATAAGATCACTTTAAAAAGGAAATCATCACTTTACATTTCTAGCAAGTGAAGCTAATATTCGACATTTGATATTAAATTTATCACTTCTCACTCAACGACAAATTAAATTTAGGGAGAACACTATATGCCTAAGTCGGGATTTGAAGCCAATATCTACACCAGTGCTTTAACGATTTAAGCTATTAGGCATCACGATTTAAACATAGATTTTTTTCTTATACTACTATGATTTCTCATCAAATCTAAATTTAGGGAAGTAGATTATACAGAGAATGACTGAAAACATTAGCTCAGGATACGGATGTATGGAGAGATCATGTCCGCGCCGCCGTGAACCTACGGGTTCGAGAGAGCCAGTGAGTGAGTTAGTTAGTGGACGGAGTGCGCTGCTAAGCCTAAATAAATGAAAGAATATTTTTAAATTTTCGTTTCAGATAAACTCGTACACCTAAAGTTTTTAGAGCATAATAGCAGCTAAACACTCGCCGTACCTGAAAATGTTGTACGTTTCGACGAATTAAATATAGCGGTTTGTGAGAGTCAATTCTTATTTTCGGATTTCACGTAAACCCCACTTCGGTGGTCGGATTTCGCTGGGTTTTGGATAATAACTACCTCGGTTTATTTTAATAGCATATACTGAGTTTCGTTGTGAAACATAGAAATTTGCGACCGCTAGAGCGACTCTTTAAAATTAATAACAGTAAAAGTATTAAAAATGAATAGTTGACAGACGTAATATTGGTTTATGTAGACAAATACACCATTTGGAAGTAATATTCCATCGATGATTGTCACATACGACAACCATTGAATTATTTTCTTGTGTCGAACGCACTAACAGCTTCTGCAAGGTCACACCCACAATGCACGCTATTTAAAATATGGTAGACAAGGTCCTTTAAACTTGATATATATCAAATATAGGCACATTTCATGAAAGTACAATATTAGCAGGTTCTTAAAATATAACTAAGTATCTAACTCACTGGCACTATGGAACACATAGGTTCGTAGCCGCGCGGACATAAGCTCTCCATACATCTCTATCCTAATCTAATGTTTTCCAATCGTTCTCTGCATAATTCACTTCCCTCAAATCATAGTGAATGTTATTCTCCCACCTCATTCTTGGTCTACCAAAATATATGTTTTAATTCTTCATCAAATTAACCCATATTTCAGCAGACTATCCCATTAAGGATAAAAAATAAAGGAAGAAATCTGGTAATTATTTGCACAGACAGGTTACTTTGAACACTGTAGTAAACTAAAGTATTTCCAGGTCTATTGTTCTACAAACACATCAGCCATTTTCAAGATGGCACATGTTGTGGTGTCTCTTAAATAATGTATGTGATCTTCATTCTAGTTTTCTAAACACGGATCTAATCCAATTTTAAACTATGAATTGTGCTAAATGTCGTACATGTAGCAAAAATAATATCACATTCAATGGAAAATGTGTAAATTAATTAAATCGAAAAAAATTAACAACAAAAATTATATATGTTTCGTCCTTCCTCAAATGTCTTGGGTTAATAGATGAAACAAAAGCTAATGCAGCAAATTCTAAAGATAAAATACTCATTAAGTTTCCTTAACGCTAGGGGCGCTGATCTCCCAGTAGGTTATATTATATTCCTCCTCCATAACCTGCTTTTTTCTCTATTCGCCTAGGGTTCCTGACAAAAATGATAAATATTTTTGTTTTATATAAAAACGGCAGTGGGTTTACTTCCCGCCCTAGGTAAGTAATTTATATTACAGTACAGTTATTTATAGGATGGCCACCCCGAAATTTAGGAAATTGAACTTTCAATCATGATCGCCATTTTGTAAGTCCGACACAGCGCACGATCGTGTAAAAAATTATTATAAAAATGTCCTTTGTTGCTAATGTTGACGTAATAACTATACCGTAACGAAGCAACGTTACTAAATCTTAAAATGCATATAATTTTTTTTCAAATTTAAATTTAAAATATATTAATATTTCACATACTGAATTCAGAAGTGCATCATCTATCAATATATACAGTGGATATATACTGTATATAAAGCTTCCTCTATCAGGTAAATATTCAATACCATAGTTGTCATCTTTAAGTGAAGGGTGCAAGGAAAAATCCATGAAAGTCAATTTTCCGTCACTACAAAATTGCCTTTTAATTGAGGTGATTAGAAAGAGAGGAATGTAAGTGATTTTTTTCCTTTAAAAAAAGGAGCGTGTAAAAGCATTAATGTCTTTTTCGAGTTATCTGGGGGAAAACACGCATCACCGCAAGTTATCATCATGAATTACCTATGATTTTCTTATACAACTTCAACTTTAAAACTGTTTTCCCAATACTGCAAAACCTGCACTTGTGCTCCTAACCTCCTCAATTATACAACGTACATACTTCTTTTTAAATATGTATCAAATTTGGAAGGCAAATAAAGCCATGATTAAACAGATTCTTTTGATCTTTCGGACTCCTAAAATATAGTACTTTCCATTGAGAATCTAATACTATATTTCGACAATAAAGTGACTAACCTGGTACTATTCCTGCCCCTCAAATGTGTATTAATATATCACGTGATACACTGCATATGTATTTGAAAGCTCATTGAAAATCAAAACAAATGTTTTCTAAAATTACAATTTTTTATTATTATGGATATCATTTTCTTTTCTTTTATTTTTAAAACAAACATCTCCGTTCTTTAAAATAAACAAACATTCATGCTGCGAGAGAGGCTTGCAAAACAATATTGATATATTAATTGGCTGACCTCTTTCAGTCATTTTATAGAGGTAGGTTAAAGTGTGTCCCACTACAGGCCATAGACGATAATGTAAACAGTATGTGGTTGGTATGTGGTCAGGATGTCTCCTAATTCTTATAGTCGCTGCTTACTAGAGATGCCCAAATTCATCGCGATCCTGGTTGGACACCGATCTTCTTACTAACTCACTCACTGGCTCGATCGAACCCATAGGTTTATGGTCTCTCCATATATCCCTTACCGAGCTAATATCTTCCATTTATCCACGGTATAATCTACTTCCATCAAACCATGGATGTTACTATCCCACCTCATTCTTGGTCTACCAACTGGGCGTTTCCCAATGGACACCGATCTCCTACTGACCAATATTCCGTGAGAAAATTCCTTCTCCATAGAGACTTGATACATTAGGTCGTTGGTTTTTTCGATTCCTCTATTAATTATTATATGGAAATCTTCGCATTAATGATTTTCTTACGTCTATTGCTTGCTTTGTTCATTAACTCCAGGTTATGTACATACTTACAATATCGTACTTATTGATTTTTCTCCTTTAATTATTTTCTATCTTTTGCAAGTTATTACGTGACACTCATTTGTTCTCAGACTACAATATTATACACTACCTAAGTTAGTTATTTCGGTAGATCAACATAATGTTTCAGGTCTAGTTTAATGTAAAAGTTAACAAACAAATTTCATAGAACATCACGAAACGTCTTGAAATAAGTGAGTATGTGAAGGCATAACGAGCTTTCTCAAGTTGTTGGTGGAAAGCTCTCATCACCCCAAGTTATATATTTGTGTAAGTGTAAAGCTATCACATTACAGAGAGCTATTGAAAAAGTGGACATTATGGCTGACTCCTCTTTAGACAATTGGAGACTATTAATCTCCCGAGTTTTCAGTACTGCGTGATGGACATTTTTAGTCAAGAAAATATATCTGGTACTCATTGATTTTAGAGACTGAGTAGAACCCAGTGACATGATCCTACCACAATGTTGTGCACCACAATTTGACCGCATTTTTTAGGCTTGGCGGTACATCATGAAGACAGTAAAAAACAACACAATATAACAAACGCATATCATACCCAAAGTTAAGTTAGAAAGAAGCAATATTTAATTAATAACAATCATAAAAAATATATCTACGACCATCAAGGATTCCATGACCTTGAAAATAGTGGAAGTGTTTCGAGCTAAATCAGAAGTATCATGGCAGAGCTACATTTACTGGGCAAACTTTGGGCGAGAAACAAAATAATTAAATAATCTCGAAGAATGTGTCAAACTGCATCAAGACCAGAGGAGAAAATTTGACTTACCAACGAAAGATGGCAGAAGAGAGATCAAAGGGCAGGAGGAAAACGTTAGCCGTAGAGAAGATAATCTTCTAACGGATATAACCTTAAATAAATCCTAGCGTTCCAAGTTGCAGTTTGCATGTTAGAACCCACTACAGAAAGAAACCGACATAAGAAGCTAGACTGTGTATAGTTGCGTAAAACGTAGTTTAGAAACCTAACATTTATTCAGTGTTATGATATTATTTCTAATTAAGGACGCTCTTTAACATCTAAGATCATTAGTGTACATTTCAAATCTGAGCGAGAAAGGATAAACATATTTTATTCCAAGTTATGTTTCTTCAAACGTGAAGTTGTTTTACGTACCGTAAATATATTTCCCCGTACCGAAGTATTTGGTGACTTTCCGACGGAACCGGTACTCAGTATTTTTACGACCTGTAAATCCGCAGACCTCTGAGAGTTTGAAATCATGACACCGGGAGCCAAATGGACGCATAGAAACCATTAGTCGACCAAGATTTTCTATGACGTTCAAGAAAAAGAAGAAGAAGGAAACATAGAACAAAGAGAATATATTTTATATATTTTTCTATTTGCATGAATATTACATAATTACTAATCAACTCACTGGCATAAGCGAACCCATAGGTTCACGACCGCACGGACATAAGCTCTCCATACATCCCTATCCTGATCTAATGGTTTCAAATCATTCCCTGTATAATCTACTTCCCTCAAATCATGGTTAATGTTATTCTCGCACCTAAATCTTGGTCAACCAATTGGACGTTTTATCTGGTTTTCCTATAACGAAGCTTCCACGCACATCTTTCATTCCACATTGTTCACACGTGTCCTACCCATTGCAATCTACTAGACTTAACTATTCTGGCTTCCTATAAAAACCATGTAGTTCAATGTTAAGTAGTCTTGTCCACTCACCTTCTGATCAACTCTCTTTGGTCCAAACGTTTTCCTGACAACTTCCACACAATGTCAAATTAACAAAATTTTAACTTAGTGTCACATTTTTATGAAGATAAAGCTGTGATTTGAGAATTTTTAAACAAGGGATTCCACGAGAAAATTAAATGCAATTTGTTGTTTTATTCAATATTGGGCTTTTCCGCTACGTATAGTTAATTCATCCATAGAAATTCTGCCCGAGGGCAGGTCTTCCACTGCAATCATAATTTTCATGCTTCGCTTTGCAGCTTTACTAGGGAATTATAGGTGTGGTAGCTACCAATTGTTTTCCACACCGGTGTAGGATGATAATGATTAGTATGATGTTCATGGCCGGATGATTTTCGTGGACCGTTGGGCCCTAAGTCCAGTCCATTAGCGAAGTTTAACGTCACACTTTGTACGTTCACGTAGAACACGTCACCCGGACCTTTCAGACGCAACACTTGTCCAGACACACGTCACCCGGGCCTTTCAGACGCACCACTTGTCCGGAGACACGTCACCCGGGCCTTTCAGAGGCACCACTTGTCCGGAGACACGTCACCCGGGCCTTTCAGACGCACCACTTGTCCGGAGAAGGATTTTAACAATGGATCACACACATACTTTTCTAAGCACACAAGTACAAGGTGGGCCTCCTTCAATGAGCGATCAGCTCAATACCAGGGCCTCCTCCAAGACAACACAACATTAAGATGAAACACACCATTTACACACACATTCATACTAAACATGGCGAATATGATAATGATGGCCAGATGAAATTCGGGGAGCATTTTGGCCTTAATAATTTACAAAGAAGATAACTTTCATAAAACATTTGTATAAAATGCGCCTTGTTGAATAACAAAAATTACGCAATAACTTACGAGTACGTTACGAAGCAACGCCACTTAACGTGAAATTGAAAAATATTTTAAATTAATATAATATTAATATTACACAAAATGAATTCAAAACTGTTTTGTCTATACGTTTACACTGCTATGAGGTTTAGAGAGATCAATGACAAACGCTTTTTTCCATCAGCTAAATATAAATACATTTTCAGATACCATATTTATCACCCTTTAAATGGCTGACATAGCTAGCTCATTTCATAACTTAACAAATTTAACTCTAAACTTACAAATATTCTATTTTACTTTATTTTAGATAACATTTTGTTTTTATGCTTTAGAATTAAGTCATTCCTATCTTTAAACAAAAGTAAACTCATGGAGCGATAAGTGTGCAAGGCTCTTGTAATAACCGTTTTATGGAGGTAGACGTTTCATCTATGTGTGGTAAGTGGTTGACCGTCGGATTCCCCAAGGGTTATATACTCGGATATGCCTAAAAACATGTTCTAGATGAAAACACGTTCTACACTAGCCGACATTCAGTCAATAAATTTCTTCCGAATACGGACTCGAACCAGGGCATGGTGCGGTAGCTCTGCGGACAAGGTGTAATTTTTGTTTTTTTGTTTTCTTTTTTTTTTTTTTTTGTTAATATCTTACGACGCTAATTTTCTTTTTGTCATTTTCAACATTATTCATTATATGTACATATCCGTACCAACAACTCTCTTCCATCCCATTGGCATATTCCTTTTTTATAAAAAACTCTAGGTTTATAGTATTTGTTTGAAATATCAACATTTTATAATTTTTTCACAATTCTATACAGAGCGTCTATTTGTTCTCAGACTTCAAAATTATACACTTTTAAGTTGTTTTGTTTCAATTGGATCATTATCATCGATTAGGTTAATTTAATGTAAAAGTTAAGAAAACAATGAAGTTTATAAAAAACACAATTGAAATCTTCATGATAAAAAGTATGTAACGGACTACCAGACATTCTCGAGTTATGATAGGTAAAATACACATAATCCCAATTGATAACACGGCAAAGCTGATGCAAATGGTGTAATTTATCCCATTGCAGGCTTTAGGAAGCCCTTCGAATATTTAGTTATTAAGACTCACACCTTTCTAGACATTTGGTGCGAGATATCAGCCGGATTGTCAGCCCTTCCCAATGGCTTTACGCTTAGAACATATGTATGGTACTCAATTGGTTGAGACACATATTCAAACTTAGAACAATGAGCCGTGGGATTGTCCAGGTTAGTTAACAATATATATATATATCATGAATACGGACTTTTAAATTTTTATCCAACAATTTTTAAAACGTTGGGATTTGTGATCTCCTGGAAATGATCATGAAACTTCTTCAGGAGAGAGAAGAACATGCGTGAAATAAACAATACCTCTTAGAATGGAATCCGCAATCTTGCCGCTTGTAGCATATTGCCTTACCAATTAAGCAAACGTTCCCCGGGCTAATTGTTTCAGAATATTTCAATACATTTTCACATTATGGTTGATGATGTTACTTTTATTTCTCTTCTTCTTTCTTTTGAATTGATGTGGTAGTCTTGTTATGCTCATTCTTCTTACGCGAGATTTACAGTTGTTTCTGTTATTTTGGCACCTATTCCATTACTGATTTTGTTTTTAAATTCTTTGCGAATCTCAGAACTTCCTTTTATGGTCTGTTCTTGAGTAACCTGCAGTACGTCTAATAAATTTCATTTATGCAGGAATTAGTATTTGTTTATATACAGCGCGAATTGTCCACGCCTCTACTGCCGGTAACATTAATGTTTAGGGGTCTGGCCAGTGTTTTATAAATTCTAGTGTGTGTGTGTGCTGTACTGTGTTTGACTTGAAAATATTTATAATTCCAGTTAGTTTTATTTAAATCACATTTATTCTTATCCTTTCAGGATCTTGCTCTAACCTCACTTTTTTATATGAACCCCACAAAACTTCGAAATTAATGTCTCCGCGGAGGAACAAGAACTTGTTTTAAAACATTAAAGTGGTAGTACAGTGAACGCGCCCCGCTGGTTCCTAGCTGTCAAGATTCCAGTTCCATCAGCACATGACAAACCATAGACGAAACAAACATAGGCCTATCTAGATGTAAGTCAGCGACAAGCGACATTATTCTATTAATAACAAGCCATATAGAGATAATGAGAAGATATGAAGAAACTTTATATGAACAATGAAATCCGAGTAAAGGAACGATAAATGAAACTACTACATTTTTGTTCGTTAATTTGAACTGTCAGCTAATTTAGAATATAAAAATCCTCTCTCGGCAACTAGCTTTCTTTCTCTATTTATCCAGTACTAATTCTCTTCTTCCATCAGGGTATTTGTATTTTCACTGCAATCTTCTACCAACACTATACTTAACACTTTATTCTACAGAACAAAACATTTTTAAACAGGTACTTACTGATCCTCCAAGTTGGTAGTTAGGCAGTCTCCGTAAACATTTCCTACAAAACAAAGACAAATATTACGTATAGTCGGGAAAAACCTAGTTGAAACACCAAATCATTTAATCTGTGTTAAGATATTATTTCTAGTTTACGATAAACTTAATTCTTAAAAGCAAAGATCATTAGCATCTCAATGCAAATCCCAGCGATAAAGGCACAATAGCTGGCCGTGTTTGAACACTTGCATTTTTAAATCCAGGAGCAAGTATGCTAACCACTATTCCACCAGTATCGATTACAGCACCTATGTTGGAGGGGGGGGGGGAGAGAAGCAGAAATTGTGACTCTAAATTGTACGCGTATTACATGTTCTTTTGTCAAATTTTTTCCAACTATTACACAATACCACTTTTTAAAGTTAAATTTGCTACTAGGAATCTTTTAAACGGAGAAAATTATGTATAATATATTTTTATAATGGTGTAGCCCATTGTTGAGGCCATATCCTCGGCTTTGTAAGGAGTTACTAGTCCATAGTTAATTTTTAGTTATCTTATTTATTCATAGGTGTCATGGACGGCATGCAGACAACACACGGATCCAATGAGACATCCTAACAGGCAACTAAGGTATTATTTAACTAGGACGTTGAGGTCGGTAAATTTTGATTAGAGGCCTCTTTATTCTGGCTTAAGGATCTTTTACGAGCCTGAAAAATCTTCAGACTTGGGACCCATAGCTTAAAGTCCTTCCCGGAGGATTTGCTCCTTGGATTTTTCCGTTCTAAAAAATCCATCGACCCCGGCCGGATATGAAACACGACCCTCGGAACCAGAGGCAAGGAGCATAACCACTCGTCCACCGCATCAAAATTACAAACAGCCTAATAACCATTTTAATTTATTATGGGGTTTTCCCCTAAGCACAATTATCACATTTGTTAAAATAAGATTTATTTCATAAAAAATTGGACAAATGCGTCTTGTTGCATAGCGACAACATAACTGTAACGTTACGAAGCAACGTCATTGAATATGAAATAGAAAATTACGTTTTTAATTTATGTAAATAAATTATTAATATTTTACAGATTGGATTCAGAAGTGTTTAACCTGTGTAGCTGAGATTTGCAGACAACGCTTCCTCTATCAGGTAAACATTAAATACATTTTCAAATATCTCATTTATCATCGTTTAAATGCTCATTATTATGATATATTCTTGATATGTATAAGGCATGTTAATTGAAATTATAACAAAATTTACTCTCAAATTAGAAATATTATATTTTATATAATTACACATGATATTGTGTTATATTGTTTTTATTAATCTTCTCCGTTCTTTAACCCATAAAAACATTTTGGCACGACAGAGATCTACCAACTGTCTAACCATTTAGGCCTATTATATTTTTTTCAGACAAGTCGATAATCTAGATAGTATATGGGTAACATGTGATCAGCCTACCGATTCTACAATATTTATAGCTAGTTCACTCAAACTGGAGCCGCTATATTTTAGATACCAAAATGCCTCATGATGCTGACTGGGCTGAAGACAAATTTTCCTCATAGTAAATCAAACTAACGCATATTCCGTAGCTCCGCGCCAAAACATGATGCTTCATCCCGATCCATTCTCAATTTTCTATATTATTAATTATATTAAAATTTCCTGGTCAATTAATTTCATCCGTCTATAGATTTTTTATTTATAAACTCCAGGTTATGTAATTATTTGGAAAATTCATATTTTAATATAATTATTTTCATTAGTAATTATATCTTTGTAGGTTTTTAACGTTTTCATCATCATCATCATCCATGCAAGTATTAGGCCATGTGGCCTGTTACGGTCTCAAAGAGGAATTTTCCATCCAGCGCTTTTTTGGACGTCCCAGCGATCTTTTGCCTTAGGGGCAGTAGCGAAGTATGGCTTTTGGAATTCTATGAGACGGCATTCGTTGAAGATGGGCTCTCCAGTTGTTCTGGTAGTTTTGTATATGGTGAAGAATGGGTTCTACATCCAACTCTTCCATAATTTCCTCATTTCTTTTATGGTCCCACTTTGTGTAGCCTGCTGTTCGGTGCATAAATCGCATCTCATTTGCTGTTATTCGGCTTTCATCTCTTCCTCGTACTATCCATGCTTCACTACCATATCTTAATACTGGTCTTGCGAGAACCTTATAAAGCCGTAATCTCGTGTTCTTCTGTACTAAAGATGGCTTCATTATACTGTTAATTATCCCCTTTGGTTTTGTAAAATTTGTGATTTTCTTTGATATATTAGCTTCATCTTGAAATATTAAAGTATAACCCAAATAATTAAATTGATGTACTCGTTCTAAAATTTCATCATCCAAAACAATTTTGCTAGGTATAGGGCATTTCCAACAAAAGGCCATCACTTTAGTTTTCTTTGTATTGATTTCCATATTGTACCTTTTTGCAATTATATTAAAATTGTGTATAGAATACTGTAAATCTGTTTCTGTTGGAGCTATTACCGTTTTCCCCTGTCACAAATTTCAATTCCGGATTTCTCCAAACTCATCTCATACATTTCGTTTATTCCCCCTGTGACGTAGCGTCAGACGTGAACGACCGGCGCACTTATCGTTCACAGACGTCTATAAGTATAGGCGATGCATCTCATCTCATCTCATCCCGCCCTAAGTTGAACACGAGTTGAGGATATTATATAATATTTAACAAGTTAGACTACTGCTTAATGCTTATTATTTTGTCCTCAGACTTCAAACTTATACATTGTTAAATTAGGTGCCCACGTGTTTAGATAGATCAACAAAATCTACCAAATCTGATTTAAGATAAAAGTTAACAAAACAATTAAATTTCACACGTTACTCGGTAGAAACCAGTGACTGCTGGCAATATCGAATAAATGTAAGGACAGGATTATTTTCTAAGATTTTGCATAGACAATGAAATCCTAAGCAGATTATGAAGATGTTCACTGGTCCATCCTGTCTTTGAATATTCGTACCTGGCAAGAAGGTTGTAGATCTTTCTTTAACAGAGAGAACAAAATATTTAGTTGAAATACCTACATCTGGGGAATGAAACTGCCAGAAGCACTCATGACACAAGTAATTCACATTTTTCCCTCGTTTCCAATCAGTAACATAGCTCACACGTTCTGGTCTCATTTATTGTAAGAAGAGATGTGGAATTTTTGACGTTGATATCCAGTTTATGCACATTACATATAAATATATCTGACAATACACATTGGCAAAGGGAAACTTCACTCTAAGAGAAACTCAGAAACATATTAAAACTAATAGCCTAGGGATAACTTTTAAGGGAGGAAAGGAGATTACAAGTATTTGAGGATAAAGTTCTTAGGAAAATGTTTGGACATAAGAGAGATGAACAAGACAGGTGAATGTAGAAGACTGCATAACAGTGAATTACATGGTCTTTATAGGAATTCAGAAATAATGAGAACAGTTAAGTATCGTAGACTGCGATGGGCAGGACATGTGGGACGAAAGGGGAATGAAAGATGTGCATGGAAGCAACTTTTAGGAAAATCAGAAGGAAATCGCCCAGTTGCTAGACGAAGGAGATGGGAGAATAGCATTAACTATGATTTGAGGAAAGTAGATTATAGAGGGGATGATTGTAAAACATTGGCTCTGGATAGGGATATATGGAGAGGTTATGTCCGCGCGGCCATGAACCTACGGGTTCGATAGTGCCAATGAGTGAGTTAGTTAGTTAGCCTAGGGCTTCCTAAAACTCATAAATGGACTTTCATATAAAACTCAATGCAGCTAATCTTTCCCACCACTTTTTCTTTCAATAGTTAGAATTAAGTTTGATTCCGTTTTCCTCTGCACACTCGTAAGCCAATTCACGTAATTGTGTCGGACTCAAACCATGGAACATATTAGCTAGAAGATTAACGTGGTTACAATATTTATTGTGGTGTAATCTTATACACGACTTTTTAATATGAAGTTCATGTGGTGGAATGACGATCACCAGGGGGAGGGAGGTAATACCAGTCACCTTGACCGGCCTTGTCACAAATGTTTAAGCTAATTTGAAAGTCACTTGCTCATTTAGTAACTGACAGTTATCCACAATATTGCTGCAATCGTGTTGTTTTGTATTCCAACAACACGTCTAACTGAAAGTAACATCAATTTACTAGACAAACATTTGCACTTGTATCAAATACTTTAACAACAATTGCTGAAAGCCACAATCACAAAACATACACTTTCAAATGTTTCAGAAACTATAAGCACTTCCTGAAGTGTTCACAGTAGTTTCCTTAATCTGGAGTTAGAGAGCAGCACTTATTAAGAGTTAATATAGCCTATAAGGACTACCATACTATTTAAAATAATCCACTGACCGCCATTTCCCGATGACCCGGTATTCCCACATATTATATTCCCAGTGTCATATTACCTCATATTATAACATAATGCCACTTTTTTAAGCTAAAACTGTGCTTATGAATATTTACACTGGAGATTACACGAGAAAACTTGAAAATTCTACAAATTATGAAGAAGAGCAAGAAGAAGAATAGATTAATTAAAATGTGAAATTAATAAAACTAGAGTATAAAATGGGTTTTGTTGCACAGCGATAACAACAATTGTGACGTAATAACTATACGGTTACGAAGCAACGCCACTGAATGTAAAACTGAAAAAAACATCATGAATAAAATATTAATATTTGACAGATCGAATTCAAAATAGTTAAATCTCTCAATTTACATAATTGAAGTTTTTGGAATATCAATAGCCAACGATTTCTCTTTCAGGTAGTTTTTAAATACTTTTTCAAATATCATATTTACATTCGATTAAATGCTTATTGTTTGGTGATATATCACGTGGTATAGTGTATATACTGTATAATTTAAATATAACTTATCGGTCATTATAACAAATTACACTTTAATGTTACAAATATTCAGTTTTACATCACTTTATATAACACTTTGTTATTGTTTTAAAATTAAGCAACTCCGTTCTCTAAACTAAATTAAACAGCATAATATATGGCCCTTAGACTACCAGGCCCTCATCTTTCAGAAATAATTGAACGTAAATTAAAATAAAATATTCACATTTTCAAGAAAATAAAAAAAATAAACATTGGCTAAGTAACTGTCATGAAAAAAAGGCATAAACATAGTTCCCGATCTATCTTGGGGAGACGCCAACCACCCAAATTATCTAACGGTTAGTTGCATTAAAAGTAATAGAGTTAGTTATGATGGTTCCATGATCAACGTAAAGGACAGCACAGCATCACACAACATAAATAACACATAAACCTATCCACATATAAGCTAGAGAGAGGAGCAGTTTAATTAAACACAAACCTAAGAAACAGAACACTAGGGATTGTATAACGTTGATATTAGTGGAGATGATTGAATGCTTCAAAATCTGAGGACTAAACCAAAAGTAGCAAATCTATTGGCAGGATTCCATTATAGGACAACCCTTGGACGAGAAACGAAAGAAGTTGTCTGAGAAGAGGACGTCAACCAGCACCAATTGGGAAGAGAACGTTTGGCTTTTTAAAGGAAGAGATATTGTAACTGAGATCTATTTTTAGGAGGAACAGCTTAGCCGCAAAGAAGATAACATCCTTCGGAAGAAACGTCAAAAGAAATCCTAGACCCCTAATTTAGGAGTTGAGTGTTAGTCCGGCTCCATATATATGCGATATCCAAGCTAAATAATATCTAAATATTAATGTTTAGATTACCTTTGTTTTTCAGGGTTCAACAATTCAGTAAGATCTAATATTAATAAAGTTGAAGTATACTTCGGGCTCAAGAAACAAAATGAATCATTAATCGGAATATTCAAAGAAGAATTTCCATCGTTAAACATAAGTAAGTAGTGACGCTCTGCTGCTTCTGCTATCACTATGTATTACATCAAATAAATTACTTTTTAAATCTATAATTCTCTTCATGGGCGAGGGCAATAAACCTGAAATCGCGACACTATCGTCCAGCCTAAATTAATTTTGTTTTTAATAAAAAACTAAATTAAATTATTAAATAGTTCAAATAGTTTCAACAACGAAATTGATGAAGACGTTATACATAATGATACTAATTCCAGAAATATTGCTAAAAAGACAAAAATAAATACAAATTAGATTATTTGAACTCCCAAAAAATATGCAAAAATATAAAGAAAATATGTGGGTGTAGAACAACTTGCAAATGGCAAAAATTGTCCAAATATTTCTCAAATTATGTCGAACCTTCAAACTCCGAAGACAAAACAAAATCCAATAATTAACAAAAAGAGTGAGACAATTTCCAACTTTAAAACCAATTTGGAATAGAAGAGAATAGAAATTAAAAACAGAATCCAGGAAATAATATAAGAATATTTTGAACATTTTAAAATTTATTAGATATTTAAATATTGTAAAGGTAGTGGCGAGATTCAAACAAACTATTTTTAAACTTAAGACAGCCCCGGGAAATTTTAGTAAAATAGGGAATTTAATGTCTGTTAATTACAGACGGAAAATCGCTACGACTCTTAATATATTATAATTTAATGTTAATGGCATAGAAAGCAAATTAATGATTAACTAATGATATTTATCAGAATTCATGTAGATATGATTTTAATTAATGAGACTAAATTATAAAATTATAAAAATTTAAAAATTAATTACTACAAAATGCATAGGAAAGAAATCAGACACCCTTATAGGGGTGTGCACATATTGATTAAAGGAAATATTCCATACTCCCACACAAATTTGTTTAATTTTAATGATAATGAGACAGTCTACTAATGAAGTCCCTATTAATTTAAAACACCCTCAATAATCGACTGCATCTGTTACACTGGTCAACAGTAGTTTTGTTGCTCTTGATATAAGATAAATTTCAGATATATTTATGCTCACTATTCATGAAAGTATTAACGATTTTAGAAATTTTCTCTGTTTTTTTATCTTTATTTTCATTTTACACTACAAAAATCGGAAAATATGAAACAATATAACAGATATATTTATAATATTAATTGTTTTTTTTTTCAGTATACACCGACATAAATACAAAGATAAATGTCGAAAACCCATGTTATATTTCAGTGAAACGCCTTTTATAAAATTTCATTCTATAATTTTTTAGGGGAAAATCTCTTTTTAAAGACCAGCAGTAATCTGCCATCATGTGACGATCCCATCTACCCTGATACCTTTCCTCCATTACTTTTAGATCCTGGTGAAAGCGCTCTCACTGTTCGCCACTATAATTTTCCAAATTATCCGGAAATCTATCCAGGTGATTGTGGAAGAAGTGTAACTTTATACTCATATATGCTCCCAGAATCTTGAAGCTTGTCAACATGTTTTGCACAATTTCTTTATAATTTGGTGCTTCATAGTTACTTAGTAAATTATCTACTACCAATACAAAACCCTTTCAACCTTCACTTGCCGGAACAGTCATAACTTCGATAAAATTTGCATCTTTCATCGATTGCCGAATTTGAGGACCATCAAATATTCCGCCTTTTAACTTTTCCATACTGAGCTTAGGAAATTTTCTACAAACATTCTCCTTCCTTGTCCAACGCTTTGACGAATTGTTGTATCATATCCAGATGCACGTCGTGAGTACTTTAATTTTGTCAAATAACTATGATCACGGCCGGCGTGCGGAGTGAGGGGTGTGAGAGTGGGGATCACGTGATGTTTGTATGCACGACAAAAGTTGCGCAGAAATCAAATCATGACTGGGAGCATAAATGTTATTACTTATTAGTAACAAAACCGTTTACTGTTTAAGACTAAGATACACAAAAATCATAAAAACTAGAGCACATTCAGCACATTCATGAATATATTCGTAAACTGCGCACCTGAAAACATAACAATTCGCTGAGATATCCAGGGCAACATTTTTTTTGTAGAGCTGTGTTATTCTCTCAATAATAATATTAATCAATCCCAACTTAAAGAATTAATAAATTTCGAACAAAATATTATATTCACGGGAAATTTTAATGCCAAAAGTACTAAATCGAGCTGTAACAAAATAAATGCTCGGGGAAAATTAACAGACGAATTATCAGATATATATGTTTTTAATATTTTAACCCCTGACGAGCCAGCCATTTATCCGAACATTCAGCTGGAGGCTCACGACATTTTAGATATGAGCCTGTGTGCGAAAAACATCCAATATAACAATATCTGTGTCCTGCAGTTTGAATCGGATCATTTTCCGGTGTTTTTTAGAATTACCGATCTCTAAACCCTTTTCTGACGACTATCTAGATGAAAAATATATTGATTGGCTAAATTTCAAAACATGTTGGTACTGCGGCATACTGTTACTATAAACACACAAGAAGAAATATAATTTTACACCAAACTGTAAACAGACACGATACAATATACTACAAAAGGAAATACAACAAATCATAAGAATCCCATTTACTGTAATAACTTAAAGATAAAACAAAAATTTTTAATTTAACAAATTATTAAAAACAAAAATAAACTCCGAAATAATAGCACAAATTCAGAAATCCTAGGACCAGTAGTTCATTTTCTAATACAATTAATTACAAAAGAGATCAATAGATACAAGAATGAACATTTTGAAAACAAATAAATAAAGGTACGGTATTAAAAAAATAATTGCAACTTCATTAATAAACTAGAAAAAAATAAGAAAATCTGTAATACCCCACTGGATGCTGATCAAGGACGACTCATTTATCAGGACGCAGATTAAGTAATTTCATAGCTAACTAGTGGAAGAGGGTATTCGTAGAGAACAACACAATTCAACCCGATAACAATTAACTACAACAAATAAATTAAAATCATCAGCATCATCATTATCCGGTATAATTGACAGCTGACGCCATCTTCCGGAAACCAAAATATAGAACAATTTCATAATACGTTACACATACTCCGAGTTCATAATGGACCAACCCTGTTAAACTCGGAAATCTAATTAAAAATACTCTACATAAAAAGTCTCCGGGACAATCCCTTATGAAGCGCTGAAACGTTTGAAAAAAAATCTCTTGTATTAAAAACATGAATTAATGCAATATTGAGTTCCCAGAATACACATATATATATATATATATATATATATATATATATATATATATATATGTGTGTGTGTGTCTGGAAAGCAAAGCCTCCTGACACTGGTTCTCCAAATATTATAGATCTCTAAGTTCGATTAATATTACAGCAAAAGCATTGGAAAAATTTATTTTGAATTTACTACAATCCCACATTAGTAATATTACTCAACATTACAGTTTTGTCAAAAATAAATCAATATTATTGCAATTTTTGAGAACTACCGAAAAATTAAAGGAATCGATTAACAATGAAAACACGACTCTGACAAATTAACTTCCAAAAACTCCAAATGAAAGAAAACATAATTATCAGGAACATACTGCACGCAGCTGATACATAACAAATATTGAGATTAAACAAAGCTTAAACCATAAAGATATAACAGAATTCGGGAGCTCAAGGTAGATGAGAAAAGAAAGAGATTGGTACATATTTTATTGATATCAAACAAAGGGAGAAGAATGTAGTGAATGGCATGTGGCCACAGTGTGACATATTCCAAGAATTAAAGCCAACTATTTTAAATGAATACGACTCCCGGGTTAAAGAGAGTTTTAAATAAAAGGGATGATTTTCATTGCTGAAAAAGTTTGCTGCTTCAGGTAAAAACTAATTTCGATAAAATGTTCAAGTGTTACACGATAAAATTACCTCTATCAAAAGATGTTGACACCCATTGTATATACAACATGGCAGGCTTTTATTTTGTTTGTGACTGACATCCGTTAGACTTGGCAATAAGTTAATTTACTAGGTTTATAGTTCACTTGATTGACAATTACTAACTAAACGAAATATCAAATCGCCTTAGAGTTATTTATGCTACAAGGTAGGTAACAGCTTTATTGACACTCGAGGACATTATTAATCCAAATTGTATATAAGAAGAAACGGCAATTTTTTAAAAATCATTTTCAATTTTTTTGTTACGTACAAACCTTTACAGAAAGTAGAATTCATAAATAAAAAAGGTAAAGTGATCCCACAACAGGTCTCAGGAGGCCCTTGGGGTAGTAAGAGGTTAAGGCTCCCACTTTTTCTAGACAATCGGCACTTTATGTCAGCCGGGTTGTCAGCCCTGCGTGACGGCCGCCTTTACCCCAGAACAATCGGCTGGTACTCATTTCAGTTAGAGGCTAAGTCGACCCCAGGGCCATAGTGCCGCCAGAGGGTTTGGGTCAGTTTAAAAATCCTGACCCCAACGGGACTTGAACCCTCGACCCTCCGGCTTGTAGCTCAGTGCCTTAACCACTACGCTACGGCGTGCCCCATTCATAAATAAGATTTGTTAAAATAAAACTTTAGGTTTAGATCAATTATATAAAGTACCACAACTTTGTCACAAACTATAATCCTTATATACCTTCAGACGAAATAGGATTTATATATGTCGAATAATAATAAAAATATATTACTTGACATACTCTAACGTAATCTCTGTGTATTTACACGCTCTATATTAGCTTCACCTGTATCTGTCCACCGCTGTGGTCTCGAGGTAGCGTGCTGTCTTGTCACACTGCGGGCCCGGGTTCGACCCCCGGTGAGGTTTTTATCGGGGTTTTCCTCACCTGTAAGGAAACCTTTAAGGCCCAAACGGTTCCCGAAATCATATGGCCATCATCATTCTTTACAGGTGTGGAAAGCAACGGGAAGCTACCACACCTACAATTCCCTAGCAAAGCTGCAAGCCTAGCATGAAAATGCTATGATTGCGGTGAAGGACCTGCCTTCGGGCTGAATTACTGTGGATGGACCTGTAGTCTATGTAACGGACCTGTATCTATGTAACGCAATTTTTTAACACGATTTTCACCCCTTAAAAACATTGAATGGACTTGAAACTTTGTATACTTGTAAAAGACCCATGGCAATACGATCATTTCATATTTTTTTCTAAAATCCTGGACAGAATCATCATAAAATAAAAAAATAAAAACCGGTAAATAGGTTGCGGAATTATCGACTTTTTACTCAATCGTTGTAAGAGCTCAGTTGCTAGAACGGTGAAGTGGTAAAAATTTCAGTAATCCATAGGTCGCTGGTTCAAATCAGGCCAGTAGGATTTTTTCAAGAGTATTAAGCAATTAAATTTTCATGGGATTCCGGTTTATGCCAATCAATTAAACTAAAAATAAGAAAGTAAATAATATTTTTAATAAACTAAAACAACACGCTTTATTAGAAAACCAAACTAAAAAATGAAAAATAATTTTAATTTCCAACACGCTTGGGATAAAATTTAAGTGGTCAACAAAAAAATCATCTCCAACACATCTAGAATAAAAGTAGAGTTATCAACAAAAATAAAATAATTTTACTATCAAAAGCGTGTGGCGTTTTTATGATTTTTACGTTTTCTTCTTCGAGACTTTACTTTTACCAATATCTGTTTATTATCAAATATATTAATTGATATAGAGCATCCCATGCCTTTGATGGTAACATTATTTTTTTTGTAGATAACTCTAGTTTTATTCTAGACGTGTTGGAGATTATTTTTTTGGCGACAACTTTAATTGTATGCCAAGCGTGCTGGAAATAAAAACTGCTGTTCATTTTTTAGTTCGGTTTTCTAATAAAGCGTGTTGCTTTAGTTTTTAACTATTATTTATTCTTTCTTTACTCGAATCTATGTAGTAATCATCTCTACGAATTATAGGGACACCCGTTACGCTCACTTCTTTAAGAAAACGTTAGACTACAAATTTATACAGCAATTATTCTCCCAATAATATTACGTGGAAAAAAATCGACACTTACTTCCTGGGAGTCCTTCTTTATGTAGCATACGCTATTAGTTAGGTTGAATTTTGTCTGTAGGGTTTCAAGATGACTTCTTCTCGAGACATTGCTATTTATTATAACTTGATCGTTCATAAGAATCGTCGCTAGAATAATGTAAATAATTTTATGTTGTAATTCACTGAAATGAACTAGTTCAAAAGAGGCACCTACTACATAATTACCAAATTATTACGAAATGCAATTAATTTGCTTTCAATTCGTTGGTTAAGTGAATTCTGGAGTTATAGCGCACAAGTCTTGTTAGTGTTCTCAATTATTTAATTGGCTTATAATTGTGTACTCTTATGTTCTAGTGATTATTGGATCATTATAGAAGATAATTATACGTGCAAACCATTGTGAATTTCTGGTGGTGAACACTAGCAGGATTTCAAAGAAATAATTAATATCTGTTTTCTTCGCCAATTTACAGAGCATCCCAATCGAAGTACATGAAAAAAACTTGGTGAGGTGCTTCATCATCATCTGCTGAAATATCGTCAATTTTCAGCACTTCAAATCTTTAAACCTTAAAATTATTACAGCATAATCCGTGAAACAATGACTGTTTAATGTAGTTTCTTACAGTTTTACTCCAGTTAAAAATAATGTAAGCATTATAGGCGAACAATATTTAGAAAATGGTAAAATATCCAGTTCGTAATATTACAGATTATATCTTTAACATTACTCGAGATTATTGGTAAAATAAATCGTTATTGTACAACACACTGTATTCAGTGTCACAGTAACGTTATAAATTTATATAATTTAACGCCCTGGCATTAGGAGCAATGTTACCCATCAGTAAACTTCCCCATTATAATTCGCCATCAGGTTAAATTGGAAGTTTTTTAAAGCAGGACTTAGTTTCATAAGGTCCTAAACATGAGAGACGTTTTGTGTGTCAAAGCCTCTATTGCTGATTTTTTAAATCAGAGTAAAAGACTACTTTTTTAAACGTTTTTGCATTTTAGTTATTGAAGGTAACAATTATTTATTTTTTCCATCTGAGCTGAAACAGTAATTTCCAATGGCATAGAAGCAGTATACACCGGCTCCATCATTATCTCCAACCACTAGCTGAGAGCCGATATGTGTATATTTATTTATATCATTTTCTTATTCTTCTTCTTCCAAATAAGGTAAAGCCTTAAAGCCTGTAATGGTTTCAGTGAAGCATTGTCGGTCTATTTTTTGTAGAACATCAGAAAGATCTCTTCCCTTGAGGACGGTATTGAAGCATGACTTAACCTATAACCATTCATCTTAAGTAAACAACCTGTTAACAGTTCTCAATACAGTTGTTTCAGTTTTATGTTTCATAATATCATCTGCTAATATTAGCCTGTAACAGCCATAGTGCGCATTAACATGTCCATAGCGATGTATTTTGTTTCTTTCCGAGACCTACAAAACCCAACAGACAGGCTAATCTACAGATAGGTTTCAAAAAATAAAAATTAGTGATTGTACTACTAGAAGGTAACATCTCTGCGAACAATTAAACATATAAACACTATACGATCTAATATTTATACATTAATAACTTATTAAAATAAACAAATGTATTTATTTCTTAATTTCAACTTTCAATCAATATGTAATGAAAGTGATATGACACAGCACGTAAGAATTTACTCTCTGAACTGAAAGAACCCAGTTATTTACAAACAATTGATTTGAAGTTAAAGATATGATCTGCAAGACTTTATTAAAATAAGGGCTCAACTGCACTTCTACTAGCGCTTGATTTTTCAGTTATATTTGAAAATACGCTCAAAATAACGTTAATGTATACAGACTTACGTTATTTCCTCTCATCACAAAATTCTGTAAATATTATACAACATATAAAGTCATTGGTTAAGAAACAAACACATTATCAGCTCTATGTACACTTGGAAAAAAAAGTGGAACTTTATTCGAAATGTCGTAATTCGTGTAATATTTTATACGTCGAACTCTCGTAAATATCTAGAAATGTGTCTCCTTTATTGATAACCAAATACAACGTATTTAAAACATTTAACAATGTATTACCCCGTGAAACACAGCTCTAGCACCTCGAGCATGGGCGGTGGGTCATAATAGGGACTCTGCGTTTTGAAGCGGCTTAACCTTTTTCTTTTTCCTAAGTGTTCATTTTCTTATTTGCTGGATATTACGTAAGTCTTATTATTTTTAAACACACATTTTTAGTAAAAAAATGTTGTAAGAGTTTTGTTACATTTTAAAAACATAAAAGTATTGTTATGTTTGCTATTCTTCAACACTTGATATATTAAAAAAACTACTAAGATTTTTTTTTATTCTAGGGACGGCGTAAGGAAAGAAGATACAAGAACTGCACAGTGATCTACAATTACGAAAAAGGAGCAAAAATCTGGAAGTCACAATTTGGCTAACAAATGGATCCACATGCGTAAGATTAAAAATTGCAAGTGTATACGAATATCTGACTCGGCATAATTGATGCGAGGACTTTTAATTAGTTGTTACGTGCAAAATATTTGTTAATTACAGACTTTAAGAAATAACCTATTTGCGAGATACTTTATAGTATATTAATTTAGAATCACAGATAAGCGTATTAATTTAGAAAATAATAATTATTATCATTTATTTATTCACAAATTTTTAATGTTTACACATCTTCCTGTGCTGAAAGTTTCATTTTCATTGTACCTTAGTTTTTATTCTTCCACACCATAACTACAAGTATTTTAGTTCTCATTATTACTTGTATCCATGATGTTGGCGACACTCGAACATTCACAGCCTGAAAGTCGGGCAGAAGTAGGTCAGAAGTCGGGCAGAATTTAGCGGATGTCGGGCAATAATCGGGCGGAAGTCGGGGCTGAAAGTCGGGGCTGGAAGTCGTGGCTGGAAGTCGTGGCTGGAGGTCGTGGCTGGAAGTCGTGGCTGGAAGTCGTGGCTGGAGGTCGTGGCTTGAAGTCGTGACTTCCAGACGTGACTTCCAGCCGTAACTTCCAGTCAGGTCTTGGCTGGAGGTCATGGCTGGAATCCAGGGCTGAAAATCGAGCAGAAGTCGGGCGGATATTAGGTGGAAGTCAGGAGGGTGTGGAGCAGAATTCGGGCAGACGTACAGCGGAAGTAGGACTGGAATTCGGTCGGATATCGGGAGGAAATCTGGCTGGAAGTCAAGCAAATGTCAGGCGGAAGTTCTGCGGAAGTCGGGAAGGTATCGGGCGGAATTCAGGCGAATGTCGGGCGAAGTCGGCGAATTCGGGAGGAAGTCGAGCGAATGTCGGGCGAAGTCGGCGAATTCGGGAGGAAGTCGAGCGAAAGTCGGGAAGAGTCGGGCGAATGTCGGGCTGAAATCGGGCTGTCTGACTATCAGGCTCGCGGTCCCTCGGGCTCTGTTCAATAGTATGAATGCATAAGTCTGTTTAACACAAGTATACGTAGTGAGTGGTATTAAAATAATTATTAGAAAAAGTGTTAATATTTTGACCAAAAATTGAAATAAAAGTTCAGTTTTTATAACGCTTATTTTAACGTCCCCAAAATTATGTCCAATAAATTTAATACAAAGGTTAATTTCTTTGGCAGATTGTTACCTCATTTAATTCCGTAGTAAACTGTTCAAATTTTTTCACTCTAACGAAAAGTAAATATTTTGATTTTTTCCGGTACTTTGACATTTTGTATCACTGTGCACTGGGCGGCTGAACTACATGCGACAGTAGCCACGTCGGCGGCAGGTGAGCAAATGTACGTATGAATATGCGATATTTTCAATAAATATTTAGAGCAAACCCCGTGCTATTTAATATATAATTTGTTATACCTGTGAATTTCGATTTACTATCTTAGAGAAAATATGCAGGACATTACGATAATAATGGAAATACTCAGAAGGAAATTTTAGATTAAATATTTGCTATTAAAACGGTTGTGACTACCTGCAATTTTTATAAACAATGTTTACAACGTATATGGTATTTTCCCTAATTATTGTAAAAGTTTATTCCAAAAACAATTACAAAATCAGTTTGCAGAGGACACTTCAAGTTTAAATATGATTATTTAAAAACGACAAAATATATTAAATATGTTAGATTATCTGGACTGTACAATTTATATGCTACCAGAATACTGGATACATAGGCCTTATTATGTACATAAATGTAAAGTCAGTATTTAGTAGTAATTCTCTTCTCTCTTTAAACTAATTACTGTGAAAATTATTAAATGTATATAAAATGTATTCCTTGGTATGTTTCCATTGAATTATTTAGGAACGGGGACAGTCGGGGCGCGATATCAGTAAAGTCATGCAGGAAGCAGATTTTTTTATTTAGGCGTGCGGATAAGTACGGCGAGACTGATTACAGCAGAGGGACAACCGTTAATAATACATGTATAGGTAAAGTTTACATTTTAATTCTTAATGTGTTTATGTTTTTAATTTACCAATATTTAATCATAAGTCAATTATTGTTTTAATATAATTACTTACTTATTAAGAAATATGCATAACAACATAGTTAAAACCTGTTTTGTTGTAATGTAAAGTGTTTTGTGTGTCAAGTACAAAATGGAACAAATCACTGTAACCTACTCCACTTTCAGATATTTTCGGAACATTACTTTAAACATAATATCAAGCAAATATCCAGTGGTATAATTGAAAATGTATATGAAATTATTATAAATAATATTTGTTTGTACTAACATTTACAAACCTCTCACAATGTGATTTTCTGTTTGTTTTCTCGAATAAGTCAAAGATTTGTTAGAAATATTAAAATACTCATATTACAATCAAACTGATCTTTCAAAAAATAAGGAAACCACAAACATATGAATGTGTATTGTAATCCTGGAAATAAATAATTATTGTTATTCAATTTCATATTTATTATTATTATATTATTACTGTTGTTTTACCCAAAGAGAACAAAAACTAACAGCTGATGTCTTATAACTCAGTTTTGATTCTCTAAAGGCAGAAGAACCTGGTCCTCCAGGTTGGAGATATTAGCAATGGATCAGCTCCCTGTTCTAGAGATATAAAATGTATAGTGCTATAAGACCATGGATTCCGTATCATAGACTTACAGCTCGTAAAATATCCAAAAAACAAAAAAAAAAAAAAAAAAAGGAGAGAGAGACCACTGCGTAAGATCCGTCAGTCCATTGACGCCTGTATTAGAATTGGACGCTAATTATCCGAGTTGTATTCTATTTTGTTTGAGTTTACTTTTATTTTTAAAATATAGATCTTAGCTTCTCCTTACTTTGTGAACTTCAATAAAATCAATTTTGGATATTACATCCTAACTGAAGGGTTAAGAAGGGGCACCTGAAAGAGTTACGTTTCCCCGATGACATGTTGGGTGATTAATAATAACGAAGCAACAGGAGAGTCCTTAAAACTAAACTTAGTTCAAATCCAGACCATGGGCGACTCTTGGAAAAAATGTCAGTTCTCTGACCGGGAATCCAACCCGAGACCTTATGAAGTGTAGTCAGAACTAGCCCATGGAGCTGGTCACCATACATATATAATTGTAATTACACACTACAATAACACAATTTTTCGTTTGTAAAAGTTTGTATTCAGCATAATGGCATTTATCATGAGAGATCTGCTTTTAACATGTATGCTATTTCCGAGCTAACTTCCAGTTGTGATGTAATCAAAGCAGATGCATGAGAGCATTTTCATTGGTCGAATGACGATTTTACCTTTGAGCGTGCAAGTAAATGCATTTACCTCTCTAACACTAAATAAATAAATAAAATTAAAATATATAATATCTAGCACGTGCCTACGCAAGTCTTATAGGAGACTCTTAAAATATATAATTACAATTTTAATAGGTTAAATATGTATTGTTTAATTTCTACGCATCCGCAATTTAGAATTCGTTGGAATTTTAGTTGTTTCAAATAGTAACTTCTCAAGAATTCATAAAATAATGTAAACGAAAGCTCTAGAAAAGCGGGGAGGAAAACATTATTTTGAATATTTTCAAAGAGTTTGGTGAGGAATATCCCACATTAGCCCTCGGGAATGTGAAAATAACAGAATTTACAAGTGAGTTAGCATGGAGGATATATTCCGCTCATAATGGAATTATACATCAAATCTATCTGTCGACATAACAGAAAAATCGTAGGCCTAAACTTCATATTTTATCTCCCGAGTTTTCAGTACTGCGTGATGGACTTTTTAGTCAAGATTGATTTTAGAGATTGAGTAGAACCCAGTGACATGATCCTACCACAATTTTTAGTCAAGTGGTAAAAGCCCTGGCCTTATCTGTTATGGAACTCGCGACCACCCGACTTGTAGTCTATTGCCTTAACAAATTATTCAACGTGTTTCGGACTATTTTTTTTTCAGAATATTTTAATGAATGTTTCCTGTTCTAGCTAATGTTGATAGTCTTATTTAAAATACTAATTCATCCTGTTTATTTTATTTTATTTATTTATTGCACAACAATTGGACTTTCTTACTTTTGCGCTGAGCGGATGAAAATAAATGTGAACGAAAAATAAACATTAAATAGGAAAAATACATGATGACTTGCTTAGGTGAGTTTCTAATTATGACTACGGTACATCATGAAGACAGCAAAGAACAACACAATATAACAAACACATATCATACCCAAAGTTGAGTTAGAAAGAGAAAATGTTTAATTAATAATAATTCTAAAAACTATCTACGTTCATCAGGGATTCCATGACCTTAACGATAGTGGGAGTGTTTCGAGCTAAATCAGAAGTACCGTGGCAGGGCTAACTAACTCTACTGGACAAACCTTGAGTCAGAAACAAAATAATTAATTAATCTCCAAGAACGTGTCAAACTGCATCAATGCCGGAAGACAAAAATTTGACTTTCCAACGAAAGATGGCAGAAGACAGAACAATGGGCAGGAGGGTAATGTTAGCCGTAGGGAAGATAATCTTCTAACGGATATAACCTTAAATAAACCGTAGTCATCCAAGTTGCAGTTTGCTGTTAGAACCCACTCCAAAAATATTCCAACAAAAGAAGCTAGACCATGTATAATCGGATAAAACTTAGTTTAGAAGGCTGTGTTATGACATTATTTCTATTTAACGACGCTCTTTAACATCAAAGATCATTAGAGCACAATTCAAATCTGAGTGAGAAAGAATCAACATATTTTGCTCCCAGTACTTTTTCTTCAAACGTGAGGTTCTTTTACGTGCCGTAAATGTTTTCACGGTACCCAAGTGTTTGGTGACTTTTCGACAAAAACCAGTGCACAGTCTTTTTACGTCCTGTAAATCCACAGATCTCGGCGAGTTTGAACTCGTGACCCTGGAGGTCAGATGGACGCATGGTAACCATTGGTCCACCAAGATTGTCTACGAAGTTCAAGAAGAAGAAGAAGAAGAAGAAGAAGAAGGAAACAAAGGACAAAGAGAATATATTTGATATATTTGTTCTATTTGCATGAAAAATACATACTAACTAACTCACTGGTATTGTCGAACCCGAAGGTTTATGGCCGCACGGACATAAGATCTCCATACATACCTATCCTGACCTAATGTTTTGCAAACATTCCCTGTATAATCTACTTCCCTCAAATCATCTCTAATGTTATTTTCCCACCTCATTCTTGGTCTACCAACTGGGCGTTTTCCATCCGGTTTTACTATAAAGTAGCTTCCATGCATATCTTTCATTCCCCATTCTTGACACATGTCCTGCACATCGCAGTCTTCGAGACTTAATTGTTCTTAATAAATCTGACTTCCTATAAAGATCACGTAGTTCACTGTTATATAGTCTTCTCCATTTACCTTTCTGTTCATCTCTCTTTGCTACAAAACAATCCTAAGAACTTCCACACAATGTCAAATTAACAGCATTTTAACTTATTATCACATTTTTATCAAGATGAAGCTGTGATTTGAGAAATTTTAAACAAGGGATTCCACGAGAGAACTAAATGTAATTTGTTGTTTTATTCGTTATGGGACTTTTCCGCTACGTATAGGTAATACATACAGTATTTATATTCCATTAGCTTGGTTTAATCTCACACTTTGTACTACGGTACTTTTATGTACCACACAGAACACGGTGGGCATCCTCGAATGAGTGATGAGCTTAATGTCAGGGCCACCTCCAAGACAACACAACATTAAGACGAAACACGCCATTCACACACACATTCATACTAAACATGGCGAATATGATAATGATGGCCAGATGATGTTCGGGGACCATTTTGGTCCTAATAATTTTAAAGACGATAACTTCCATAAAACATCTGTTGAATAACAAAAATTATGCAATAACTTAGAGTACGTAAAGAAGCAGCGCCACTAAATATGAAATTGAAAAATATTTTAATTAAAAAATATTAATATTTCATAAATTGAAATCAGAACTGTTTATATCTATGTTTATATTGTTAAGAGTTTTAGACGGATCAATGACGAATGCTTTTTTCTATCAGGTAAATATTAATACATTTTCACATAACATATTTAGCATCGTTTAATTGGCTCATTCAATAAAGTAACAAATTTAACTCTAAACTTACAAATATTCTATTTCACCTTATTTTTTATAACATTTTGTTATTATGTTTTAAAATTAAGTCATTCTTTTGTTTAAACTTGATTAAACCCATAGAGCGATAAGTGTGCAAGGCACTTGGTATAACAGAGAGGTAGACGTTATAGCTATGTGTGATAAGTGGGCAACCATCGGATTCCCAAAATGTTATACACGGTACATACTACAACTGAAATTCCTCACAATTCTAAGTGGACACCGTTCCACACTAGCCAGAATAAATTTCTTCCACACAGGGACTCGAACCAAGGCATGTTCGGTAGCTCTACGACAAGGCGTAATGTCTGTATTTTTCACTTTCAATATTAACACTATATGAATATTTCCGCACCAACAACTCTCTTCCATCTATTGCTTATTTTTTTATAAACTCTAGGTTATATATTGTTCGAAATATCCTTTTTATCAATACTTTTCACAATTCTTTATTGGATCAGTATAGAAGATGAATATACGTGCAAGCCATTGTGGTAAACACTAGCAGGACTTCAGAGAAATAATTAATATCTGTTTTCTTCGCCAATTTAGTGAGCATCCCAATCGAACTGCATGAAGAAAACTTGGTGAAATGCTTCAACCTCATCTGCTGAAATATCGTCAATTTTCAGCACTTCAAATGTCTAAACCTTAAACTTCTTACAGCATAATCCTTAAATAACGACTGTTTAATGTAGTTTCTTACAATTTTACTTGAGTTAGAAATAATGTATGCATTATAGCGGAGCAATATTTAAAAAATGGTAAAATATTCAGTTATTAATATTACTGATTTTATCTTTAACATTAATCGAGATTATTGGTAAAATAAATCGTTAAACGTTTATCGCACAACACACCGTATTCAGTGTCACAGTAACGTTATAAATGTATATAATTTAACGCCCTGAAATTAGAAGCAAAGCCACTTATCGGTAAACTTCCCATTATAATTCGCCATCAGATTAAATTGGAGGTTTTTTAAAGCAGGACTTAGTTTCGTAAGGTCCTAATTCATGACACTGTCGCTATCACAACACAAAACACAACCAAGTGATGGGAAGATGTTAAATTGGTGTAGATGTTATGCAAGGTGGTCATGACCAGTTAAGATTTGAAACACTGCCACTGAATTTTTTCCTTGACATTTTTCATACAAGGTGGTGAATTGCAAGAAGCGGTTACGATATGCGACTGTTATATTGTGTTGTTCTTTGCTATCTTCGTGATGTACCGGAGACATAACTAAAGACTCAGCTAGGCAAGTCGTCATGTACCTATTTAAAGTTTATTTTTGCGCCATGGTGCGTTTTGTCGTACTTACAGCACTGGAGACCATGATTCAAAATTCAACTTTCTACATTTTGAGGTTGCCAACCTAAATAACTATACTGTAATGTTACATGTTAAAAACCGACGTGTGGGAAGCAAAATCACTGCCCTCTATGAAAACTACGTACAATGTATCTACACAAAATAGCCAAAGATAGTGTTAATATACATTATACGAAACAAACCACTGCATTTTAAATGAACTGAACATTAATTGAAAGATTGTAAAACAATAAAATACATACTTGCCGCCATTTTATGACTAGATTGGTGCCATCGCCTCCTTTAATTTCAACTAATAAACATTGCCCACACTGTTAACAAGTACTACTATAAATAATATAATCATCCCTTATTCTTCTTCAGTAATAGATCTTGGACTACATCTAGAAGCAAATTTAACCTGGCAAACACAAGTGAAAGACATATGTAAAAAGACTTTCTCCATCTTACATTATCTTAGACGTTTAAAGAATCTTCTCCTAGTTCAATTAAAACAAATCCTTGTGCAGAATCTTGTGTTGCCACACTTCGATTATTGTGACGTAATAATTATATAATGATCTAAACTATGTCATTCGCAGAGACTGTAACTGAAAGATTATTTACATTTTATAATTCAATAATTTCTAGAATAGTCATATCGACCCCCTGTTGTGTTCATAATGCTTGCGTTCGATTCATTCTCAATATCCGCTGTTATGACCGTATTTCCGAACACTTCAATAACCTCTCTTGGCTCCGTCTTACTGACAGACGTAAATTGCACTCTCTTTCACTACTTTTCAAGCTTCTGAATTCCTACACTCCTAGTTACCTGGCGTCCAGATTTGAGAAGTTATCTTCTTACCACAATATTGACACTAGGTCACAATATAACAGTCTGCTAACAATCCCTCTTCATAGCACTTCCTCTTATTCTACTTCCTTCACAGTAGCTTCTGCCCGCTCCTGGAATTTCCTTCCTCTAGATATCAGGGGTTGCCGCACGCTTGGTTCTTTTAAGTAACGTTTATACAGTTACTTGTTGTCTAATAATTATTTTTCTCAATTCATTTATTTATACTTTGTCGTTAATAATATGTTCTCTTTTTTTATAAATCTTGTACATATTACATTTAATTCGTTACATCTAGAGTAAATAAAATAATAACTGTATTATATTTATAACATGTAATCGTTTATGTTTATTGTAATTTATACGTAAGACTATTTCTTGTACTTTTTAAAACCTGGTTGAGTGACAGACAAGCCCTTAAGGTCTTAAATCTGCCAGGTAAAATAAAGTTATTACTTACTTACTCACTGGCACTATCGAACCCGTAGGTTCATGACTGCGCGGACATAAGTTCTCCATACATCCCTACCCTGAGCTAATGCTTTCCAATCATTCCCTGTATAATCTACTCGTACTTCCCTCAAATCATAGTTAATATTATTCTCCTACCTCATTAATGGTCTACCAACTGGGCGTTTTGCCTCTGGTTTTCCTACAAGAAGATTCCATGCATAAAATAAAGTTATTATTATTATTATTATTATTATTATTATTAATGTTAGTCAGCTCTTTATAACGAACGCAAATTTTCCCAACAAAGTTATTATTTTATTATTATTATTATTATTATTATTATTATTATTATTATTATTTATTATTATAGTTTTAAAAACACCATCGCCCAAAAAAATGTACAACGCACGTTCGTGAAGTGTTTTAGAGAATCTCGGAAATTAAAAACCTCGCTAACGCTCGGTTTTTAAACATTTTTCTCCATTCTATAAAAACTACTTCGCAACCTCGCATCGAATATACTATTTTCATTCAGGTTTCTTTTCATCTGCGCAGCGCAAAAACACGGAAGTGCAATTTTCGTGCGAAATAAAGTTTAAAGAAAAAAAATAGGGGATGAATTAATGTTTTAAATAAGGCTATCAACATCAGCTAGAACAGGAGAAATTCATGAAAATATTCTGGAAAAAACAGTGGGAAACACGTTGCATAATTTTCTAAGGCAATACACTACAAGCCGGGAGGTAGCGAGATCGATTCCAGATGAGGTCAAGACTTTTACTACTTGACCAAATATTGTGTTAGCATCATGTCACCGGGTTCTACTCAGCCTCTAAATTCAATGAGTACCAGATATATTTTCTTAACTAAAGATGTCCATCACGCAGTACTGAAACCTCGGGAGATAAATAATCTCCAATTGTTCAAAGTGGCGTCAGTCATAATCTCCTATTTTTCAATAGCTCTCCGAGTCCTTTAATAGGATCGCTTTACGCATTTACAAATAAATAACTTGGGCTGATGAGTGCTTTCACCAGATAACTTGATGCCTTTACATACTCACTTCTTCCAAGAGGCTTCGTGATGTTTTATGAAATTTGTTTTGTTAACTTTTACATTAAACTAGACATAAAACAATATGTTGATCTAAGCAAATAACTAATTTATGTAGTGTATAATATTGTTGTCTGAGAACAAATGAGTGTCATGTATTGATTTCTAAAAGACAGAGATTTATTAAAGGAGAAAAATCAATAAGAACGATATTCTAAATAAGTAGATAACCGGGAGTTAATGAACAAAGAAAGCAATAGGCGGAAGTAAATCATTAATGCGGAAATTTCCGGATAATAATTAATATAGGAATCCAAAAATCCAACGACCTAATGTATCATGTCTTGGCACAAGTCCACAAGACCCTATGGAGAATTAATTTTCTCATGAAATTTTGGTCAGTCGGAGATCGGTGACCATAAGGAAACGTCAAGTTGGAAGACCAAGATTGATTTGAGGGAAGTAGATTATACAGGGGATGATTGGAACACATTAGATCAGGATAGGGATATATGGAGAAATTATGTCCGCCCGATCATATAACTACGAATTCTATTTTTATTGAGAGAATCTCAACAAACAAGTTTATCAATTGAATTTTAAATTAAGACAGTCTAGTTTTCATACAATCTAATTAATAAATGAAATTTCATCTTCTAAAATTTAATATTCAAGCAACAGATAGAATCAGTGAGGGAGTTAGTTAGTTAGTTAGGAGATCGGTGTCCACCCAGGATCGCAATGAATTTGTGCAGCTCTAATAAATAGCGACTATAAGAATTAGGAGACATCCTGACCACATACCAACCACATACTGTTCTGCTAACCGTCGAGAAGAGCGGACGTGTTTTTGTTAGAGTGATTGAAGTGTGCAGGGGACAAAGCATTATGGAAGAAGTTAGAAAGCTGATTGAAACATTGTCAACTGAAGTGAAAGAGGGGTTTGAAAAGTGCAACGTGGGTGAAAAAATTCGTGATATTGAGACGAACATGCATCGGATGGAGGACAGATTGAAATGGCTGGAATCTAAATTAGACTATCTCGAAAACCAGAGTCGCCGTAATAATATTGTGATATATGGTGTGCATGAAGAAGACAGGGAGAGCTAGGGAAGAAACTGAACTTATAGTTAAAAGAGTAGTGGCGCAAATCGGGATTGATTTGGTGAACAGTGATATTGAAAGAGCGCACAGAGTAGGTCGTTGGAATAGTGGAAAGAGACCGATTGTATGCAAATTATCACACTACAAAATAAAATGTTGGATCCTTAGAGACAGTAAATATCTTAAAGGGACCGGTATCAATATTGCCGAAGACTTTAGTGGGAAGGTGCGCCGCGAAAGAGACTTTCTTAAGCGA
Organism: Diploptera punctata; assembly: GCA_030220185.1. NCBI lineage: Eukaryota > Metazoa > Arthropoda > Insecta > Blattodea > Blaberidae > Diploptera > Diploptera punctata. Next base: position 69,436 of record JASPKZ010007981.1, on the reverse strand, counting down.
CACATGCTCGAGGCGAGGAGGCAGGGCTGCCATGCAATCATGCAATTTAATAAATTGATTATAAATGGACGAATCTGGAGCAGGGAAAAACTACAAAATATGGACAACTCTGAAAATGAATTTGAAGAGGTCATTGACAAGCGAGTCCCCAAAACATACAGGGGACGCTTCAACAGCAGGTGGTCTCCTTACAGCAGAGGAGGGAGAAAATTCTACACGAGAGAAAGAGAGAGGGACCACTACCTTAATAACTCCCAAGAATCCAATAAACATACAGCAAAAAACGGCCGAACGCAAACAGCATACCCCACCTCTAAGAGGTGAACGACCGGCGGACACAAGAACTCCAACAAGAAAATCACTAAGACTTCTGAATCTACCCGCAGAAAAGGAACTATTGAGAGGGGGAAGTTCGAAAAATACAGGTAAGACTAATGACAAGGGATCACAATAGGGTTTGTTGACAGTCGGTTCGTGGAATATCGAAGGGTTAAAACAAAAACTTTCAATGGACAGATGTGTAGAGTTTATTGAGACTTTTGATATATTAGCTCTAGGAGAAACATGGCTAAAAGCTAATGAATGCGTAAATCTATGTAATATGAAAGGTTATTTTAAGGGTAATCAAAAGAGAGGAAAGAGAGGTAGATATCCAGGCGGTGTTGCCATTTTATATAAAGCTAACTTAGACCCATATATTAAAAAGGTAACTATTACTTTAAAAGAGGCAATTTGTATATATTACCATACAGAAAGAGCAGAAATATGTCTGTTGTCTATTTACCGCCAACCACTAAATTCCAGGTATGCCAATCCAATTTTTTTCGTTGAATTGTCTGACTCGTTGGCAGAAATAAAATATAGGTTTCCGGAAGCGGGAATAATAATTTTAGGGGACTTTAACTGTAGGATTGGGGAGGAAAATATCACTATAAAATCGGATGATAATGAAACACGAGGTGAGGGTAGGAGAAGCAAAGATAAGATTTTAAATTCAGAAGGAAACCAATTGTTAGCTTTTTGCGATGCATTTGAACTTGAAATTCTGAATGGGAAATATGGGGAAGATAAAAATGGAGAACTGACATTTATTAATAATAATGGAAGTAGCGTAATCGATTATTCAATATGCACACAAGTCATGATTCCAGTCCTAAGTAATTTCTGTATAGTTTCCAGAATCGAATCACACCACTTCCCAAACAAACTTATTTTAAATATGAAAGGTATTAGTGAGACAGTTAATGATGAGGTGGCAACAATATTGCGGCCAATTATCCGTTTCAGGTGGATCGAGGATCTGAGAGAAGAATATATCAGGAGTTTGGAAACGCTAATACAGGATCTGCAATTAAATGATCTTAGCGGGGAGGAAATTATTAAAACTTTGACAGAATGTTTTCAAAAAGCAGGGGAAAAATTCAAGGTTAAATACGCAATGAACCAGAAGGACAAAGGGTGGTACAATAATGCATGTAGAAAGAAGAAGAAATTTGTCGAAAGTACTCTTTTAAAGTTTGGAAAAGAAAGCACAGATGAAAGCAGAAAAAATTATGCGCAACAGAGAAAGGAATATAAAGAATTTTTGGCAGAAACAAAACTAGCATGGCAAAATAAGAAATCCGAAGAAATGAGAGTCGCGACTGAAAGTAGGAACATTGCAGACATATGGAAAGCGTTAAGGGAACTCAAAGTAAAGTCCATAAATCGGACAAGAATAACGCCCGGGGAATGGAGAAGTTACTTTGATAGGGTGCTGGGAAATGAGAGGTTAAGATATAATCAAGGAAATATAGTTGAGATCCCTGACCCAATTCATATTCAATTACTGGATCAGGATATTTCGAAAAATGAAGTGGTTTCTTCCATTAAATGTTTAAAGAATGGTAAAGCACCTGGAATTGATGGAATACCAGGGGAATTCTTGAAAAATATGATATCATCCAATAAATTATTAGACGTTTTGAAAACTGCGTTCAACAAACTTTTTAATGGAGGAGATTATCCGGAAGCCTGGGCGACAGGTGTCATCCAACCGCTATACAAAGGGAAGGGTGGGGCACAGATACCAGAAAGTTATAGGGGAATTTGTCTCTTGTCAGTGTTCGGAAAAATATATTGTAAAGTACTTTACGAACGAATCAGACAATGGGCTAAAGAGAACAATAGGCTCTCAAAATATCAGGCAGGTTTTAGAGAAGGGTACTCCACGGTGGACAACCTATTTGTTCTGAGAACATTAATTGATGACAATCTGAAAATGAAGGGGGTAAATTATTTTGTGCATTCATTGATTTTAAGATGGCATTTGATACTGTGGACCGAAGCGCACTTTGGGAAAAATTAAATCGGAAAGGATTGTCTCATAAAATGATACATGCTTTAATGTCAATTTATAAATATGTTAAATTTTGTATAAAAGTAGATCAAGGGCACATTACAGAGAGCAGTGAAGCCAATCGGGGAGTGAGACAAGGTTGCATTTTATCACAATTGTATTTAATCTATTCGTTGATGATATTGTAGACGTAATGCTAGAAGGAGAAATTGAGGCTCCGGAGATAGGAAATGTTAGAATCCCAGTCCTGTTGTATGCAGATGATTTAATTATCTGTTCCAAGACAATCAAGGGATTGCAAAGAGGTCTTGACCTACTGGAAATATACTGTAGGAATTGGGGATTGACTGTAAATGTTAGTAAGACAAAAACAATGACCTTTAAAAATGGGACGGTTTATGGTAGAACAGAGGAATGGAAATACAGAGATCAAGTTCTTCAAAACGTGAAACATTTTGAATATCTTGGTACGACGTTGAAAATGAACGGAAAGTGGAAAAAACACATTGATATAGCATTATTTAAAGGGAGGGGACAACTTAACAGTGTACTCGGTATTCTGGGTCGAGTGCCTGATATTCCAGTCAGCACATTAGAAAAATGTATGGAGCGATGGTCAGGCCAGTAATGCACTATAGTAGTGAGATTTGGGGTTTCCAAAGAACGGAAATACTAAATAAGGTATATACGCATTTTCTAAAGTATATTACAGGACTTAGTAAGGCCGTTTCTAACTGTGGAATTTTATATGAATTCGGGTCATTCCAGGACGACATTAACTGTAAAATTCGTGTACTCAAATACTGGTTGCGAGTAATCCAAGGTGAACAAACAATGCTTAGAACAATTTGTTACGACCACCAAATTAAAAACATAGATGTTAAATTTTGGGCAGACGAGGTTAGGAGAGAACTCCAAAAGATTGGGATGGGCTGGATATGGGAAAAAGGGACTGAAAATCGCAAGAACGTGTGGAGAAAAATAAGGAGGAGGTACTTAGATGTAAACCAACAAGATACCTTCGCCGAATGTACAGGAAAACGCTCACTGTGTTTACAAAGAGACAAATTTCTAAAAATTAGCGACGATCACGATATGCGAATATGTCCAATGTGCGGGAACTTTGAAGATGAGATACATATATTAGGAAAATGTAATGATTTAGAATATTGGAGACGTCAGTTATTACCGGAAAGATTTCTAAATTCAAATCGGGAAAGATTGGCATGCTACGAGTTATTGGTAAATCCAGAAAAATGGATAAACCTCGGTAAATTTCTGGACAAAACGCGAAAAATAAGGACAACACTGATTCATGAATAAATATATGTTATCAAAATGCAATACCATTAATTGTTAACAATTATATATAAATTAATTAGTGTATAATGCTGTTGTGTTATTATTTAATTGTAATATTAATGTGTTTTCTTTATGTAATTGTAATGTTAATGTTTTTTAGTGTATAATGCTATTGTGTTATTACCTAATTGTAATATTATTGTCTTTTCTTTATGTAATTGTAATGTTAATGTTTTTAGTGTATAATGCTATTGTGTTATTATTTAATTGTAATATTATTATTGTGTTTTCTTTATGTAATTGTAATGTTATTGCTATTGCGTTATTACTTAATTGTAATATTATTGTGTTTTCTTTATGTAATTGTAATGTTAATGTTTTTAGTGTATAATGCTATTGTGTTATTATTTAATTGTAATATTTTTGTTGTGTTTTCTTTATGTAATTGTAATGTTATTGCTGTTTTTGTTTATTTTTCTTTACACTGGTACCAATTATTACTTTATTGTGACGGACTGTCAACAGCACGTACGGCTTACTGCCCGTGCGACCCATATTTGTAAATAATATTGTAAATATCTTACTTTTTTGTCTAATAAAGTCCTACTACTACTACATTATCATCTGTGGCCTGTATAAGGATCACTTTCCACACTTTTACCTAACTCTATAAAATGACACAAGATGTCAGCCAATTCATAGATCAATTGTCTTACAAGTCTCTCGCGGTATGAAGTTTTGTTTATTTTAAAGAACGGGGATGTTTACCGTTACAATTGAATGAAAGGAAATGTTATCCATAAGAATGAAAAACAGAAAATTTGCAATTTTATGGTTAAATTTGTTTTGTTTTTCAGTGAGTTAACATTTCAATGCTTATATAGTGTGTCACGTGATATATTAATACACATTTGAGGGACAGGAAGAGTGCCAGGTTGGTCATTTTATTGTCGAAATACAGTATTAGATTATCATTGGAAAGTACTATAGTTTAGGAGCCCAAAAGATTAAACGAATCTGATTAAATCAAGGGTTTACATGCCTTCCAAATTAGGCACATATTTAAAAAAGCATGTATGTTCTATAATTGAGGAGGTTAGAAGAAAAGTGGAAGTTTTGCAGTATTGGGAAAACAGTTTTAAAGTTGAAGTTGCATAAGAAAATCATAGGTAATTCAAAATGATAACTTCGGGTGATGCTTGTTTTCCCGCAGATAACGCGAAAAATACATTAATGCTTTTACACACTCACTTTTTTCAAGAGAAAAAAATTATTTTCTTTCTAATCGCCTCAATTAAAAGACAATTTTTAATGACGGAAAAGCGACTTTCGTGGTTTTTTCCTTGTACCCTTCTTTTAACATGATAACTTATGTAATTGAATATTTACTGATAGAGGAAGGTCTGTACATACATTTCCACGGTACATACAGATGTATGAAACACTTCTAGATTCAGTCTGTGAAATATTAATGTAATTTAATTTGTAAAAATATTTTCTATTTTCTCATTTAGTGACGTTGCCTCGTTACGATACAGTTATTACATCAACATTATTGTTATCGCTTAGTAAAAAAGGGCATTTTTACATTCATTGTTTGCACGATAATTCGTTCTGTCGTACTTACAGGAATGGCTACCATGACTGAAAGTTCAGTTTGCTATATTTCCGAGTTGCCAACCTATAGGCTAAATAACTAAATAATTATACTGTAATATTACAAATTGCCTACCAAGGGTGGGAAGTAAAACCACTGTCATTTTTGTATACTACATAGAATGTATATACAAAACATATATCCATAAGGTAAAAGGTAAAGTGATCCCACAACAGGCCTCAGGAGGCCCTTGGGGTAGTAGGAGGTTAAGGCTCCCACTTTTTCTAGACAATCGGCACTTTATGTCAGCCGGGTTGTCAGCCCTGCGTGACGGCCGCCTTTACCCCAGAACAAGCGTCTGGTACTCATTTCCGTTAGAGGCTGAGTCGACCCCAGGGCCATATTGCCGCCAAAGGGTTTGGGTCAGTTTAAAAATCCTGACCCCAACGGGACTTGAACCCTCGACCCTCCGGCTTGTAGCTCAGTGCCTTAACCACTACGCTACGGCGTGCCCCCATATCCATAAGGTAGTGTGAATATACATTATACCAAACAAATCACTGCATTTTAAATGAACTGAGATTTGTTTGAAACAATATTAAACAATAAATTCACACTTGCCGCCATTTACCCCTGATTGGTGTCACGGCCTGCTGTAGTCTCAACTAAATTATTTTCGGCATTTACCAAATATACATTGGTCAGACTGCTAACGTCAGTCAGTTCTTTATAATAAACGTAAATATTTCTAACAAATATGTTACTATTTTACTATTATTTATAATTTTGAAAACACCATCGTGCAACACAATATATACAACATATGTTTGTTAAGTGTTTTGCAGAATCTCGGAAATTAAAAACCTTGCTATCACTCGGTTTATAATAATTTCCTCGCTTCTGTAAAAACCACTTTGCAACCTCGCATAATAATTTACAATAGCGAAATGTATCTGCTTTTAATAAAATGATTTGTTGAACGTAGGGAAAAAGCTCCATATCGATTTAGATATCAAATTAGAACAAGTTTCCTCGTGTTTAAATAATCATAAGACCAGTTTTAGTTTTTAAAAAGTTACATTATGTTACAATTTCTGTTAATATGACATGGTAGCCTTTCCTGTAAGTACGACAGAACGCATTATCGTGCAAAAAATGATTGTAACCTAATGACATTACCATAATAATTTTGTAACACATCAATTTCGCCATTTGTTAATCTGTTCCTTCCTCCGATTTTTTCAATTTTCTCAGACGAGTGCGCATTCTTTTGTGGACATGGCCTATAGACTCTAGCTTCTCTATTTTAGTGCAATTGTCATGTGGTTTACTTGCTATGACTGTATTGTAGCCTTTGCTGTCTCCATCCCCAAGATATTTGGTATATTTTAACCTCTCGACTCAACTGACCTGTGAAATATACCAACTGCAACTTCACCTTCCATGCCTCCACTGCTCCCTTCATAATTGGCTGTGCAGTCATGTTGGACATCCTTCTTCTGTGGCATTATACACTGTTGGCAACATTTTGAAAGGCGTTCCACATCAATTACCCTGCCTGGGTATCCACACTAGTGGCTGTAATAACACCATTGAGGGATGTGTGTCCTCGCTTCTGCCAACTTCCATCTATTGCCACTGCAATGTCCACAGAACCCTCATTTTCTGCAATAGCCTCTTTTGCAGCTTCCTGCATAGAGTTGTCAGCCACTCTCTCAAGAGCACTTGTAATGATATTATTGAATTTACAATAATTCACCGGTGGGTTCAGGACGTTCAGAATTGAGCACAGAATTTTTCCTGCTTCTAAGCCACCTCCAATACATCTCGTGCCATAAACAAACCTCACGTTTATTTCATCAATATTATCATTTTCTTTTGAGGTTTTGAAGCCATGTTCTTCTTTGCACTTAGAACATTCTAGAATTAATTTAGATGCTCAACCATTTATTTTGTTTACATCCTCAAACACTAACACACAATCTTGTTCTTTACAATATTTACACACAACAAAACCTTTCAGTGCTGAAAGTTGTTCCATGTCCACGAAATGAAAACCTGAATTTATTTTATCACTATTTACACTAAATTCTGTACAATTATTATTTACAAAATATAACTTCCTTCTAGAAGCACTGGGTGGAGTTTCCCTATTTACATTCACACATCCACTTGTTGATGGGTTAGACATAACCTCATCCACTGTGGCACTACCACTACTATTTACAACACTAGGCCTATTTACATCACTCTGTTTTTTACACTGATTACTATTCCGTGCATTTTTATTTGCAGTGAATCTATTTCCATAGAACTTGCGTTTGCCAAACTTTTTATCCATAGCCATGTTGGATAATATTACTAAACAAACATGTGCTCAGATAACGTGCGAAAATAAACAAAGAAAGCGGATGTTGCACTTGGCAGTTTTACCAATAGAAAGAGCAGAGCTTTCCCTGTAATTTGAGGGTGCGTTCACAAATGTAGCTCTTACAGTATGGTTCATAGAAAGGTTGTTTAAAAATGGGCGTGTCAACAAAGAACAAGAATTTTTAAATTTCAGAATAAGAGGTGTTAAAAGGCATTTGACACTTTTAAATGAACATATCTGTATTCCCAAGGGTTCACAGTACTGAAAAATGTAAAAACAAAAAAAAATCATAATTTTGTCAACAATAGGCAAAAGTAGGCAAAAGTTCTACCCTTAATATGACACTGGGAATGCAATATGCATACGATTAGAGCATTTTTTTTTATTTTCCTTCTTCTTAGAAGTGATATCGATCTTGCTAGATTAGAGCTTATCATGCTCGCTTCTGGTTTTAAAGTTCACGGGAACAAACCCTGCCGGCGTTTATGGATTTTTTAGGACGTAAAAATCGTAAGTATATGTTCCTTTGGAAAGCACTAAAAACCAGTGTCACCTGTCTGGATTTAGGGCACGTAACATAACACGAAGCTTGTAAGGAAAGGTCTGGTTGGACCTTTTTTCCCTAGATTATAATTGCAACACTAATTAGTTTACCTTTTAAAGGGTGTCGTTGATTATTAATTATTACATAACACTGATTGAACGTATTGATTTGTTTAAACTTTTCTCCGTGTGAGAGTCGCCTTTTCTACGGCTAAAGTGTTCCTCCCACCCGTTGATCTCTCTTCCACCATTTCTAACGCTGAAAAGTCAACATTTCTCTTCCAACATTGATGCTATTTGATATTCTGCTCTGAATTCCTTCTTTGTGTGGTTTCTCGCCAAGATTTTCCAATCAAGGGTGAGCCAACAATAACTATGAAACTATTCAATTGCTAGGTTAGATTTTGGGGACTTGAAAAACACAAATACCCCCACCGGCATCGTCATGGAATTCCTGTTGGGTGCAAATATTTCTTATGAACTAACTAACTTACTATAGAACAGTGTTTCGCATACATATAACTCGGAGAATAATTATTTTTGGGCCCATATATGTTTAGCTTAAGATATTTTTTGTGAAGTTAGAGATGGAAAGAGTCCCAGTGATGATAATAGGATGCATTTACAGAATTTAGCCTGTGTTAATTTCTTTCTTCGCATCATTACTGTTTTTAATTATTGTTCCTATATATTTGAATTCCGCCACTTCTTCAAAATTTCAAACATTTTTATTAACTGTCCGTTTTATAATGCATTACTAGTACGATCATATATTTTAGGCCAACTTGTTACACTGAGGCAATTCTGTAACTGTACTTTGTTTTTAATGTGCTTCTTCTGTTTCTATGTCTGATTTCGTCTCTTTATAATCTTTGGTTTCTGTATGCACATTATAGCTTCATTAAGACTGGGGAATATGAGGTTATGTATTTTACCTCACAAGTGGATATAGGGCGAGGTGGCTCAAGCGGTAAGTTTATGGATTCATATTTTGATAGGTCCCGAATTCAAAACTCAGTCCCGATAAATTTGAATTGGGTTTTATATCAATCCTCAAGGCAAATTCAGGTTTGTAATGCCATTAGAAGTGCCTATTTTAGCGTACCCACTATCTCATAATAAAATTAGGTCTACATTATATAAACAAACATACAAAGAAATAAATAGATGCATTTGACCGATACTAATTTCGAGCTAATTTCCAGTTGTACTATAAAAACTTGTGTAAGTTATTACTCCGCCTACTCGGTCTGTTGAGGGAACTGTGATGCTATTTTTACTCACCAGATGAATAAATTGTGATCTGAACTGTTATCGATAGAAACGTTGTTCCTAGGCAACATCGTACTTTATAGGAAATAAGACTGGGTAGAATAATTAGGAACTTCAATTTATTATTTATTTATCACAAAACAATTACATATGAGCATATAAAATCTGACGTTTAGGCCTACGATTTTTCCATTATGTCGATTGATAGACTTTATGTATAATTCCATTATGAGTAGAATATATGCTCAATGCTAACTCAGCTGTAAATTCTGTTACTTTCACGTCCTTAAAGGCTAATGTGGGATATTTCTCACTAAACTCTTTGAAAATATTCAAAATAATTTGTTCCTCGCCGCTTTTCTAGAGCTTTCGTTTCCAATATTTTAGGAATTCTTGAGAAATTGCCATTTTGAAACAACTTAAATTCCAACGTATTCTGAATTGCGGATGCGTCGCAATTAAACAATAGGCCTATATATTTAACCTATTAAAATTGTAATTATATATTTTAAGAGGCTCTTAAAAAACTTACCTAGAGACATGCTAGATATTATATCATATTTGAAGAGAAAATTTATACGCTCAGACCGGGACTTGAACTCGGGTCCCTTGGTTCTCTAGACCAAGTGCTGTACCACCTGAGCTACCTGAGGGAGTTCAAGTCCCGATCTGAGCGTATAATGTTTCTCTTCAAACATGATTTATCCATCATTGAGATGTATGAAATTAATAATAAAATCATAGATATTATATATTTTAATTTTATTTATTTAGTGTTAGAGAGGGAACTACATTTACTTGCTCGCACAAAAGTAAAATCGTCATTCGACCAATTAAATGCAGTCATGTATCTGCTTTGTTTACATCACAACTGGAACCATCAGGGATTTCATGACCTTGACGATAGTGGGAGTGTTTCGAGCTAAATCAGAAGTACCATGGCAGGGCTACCTTTACTGGACAAACCTGAGCGAGAAACAAAATAAATAATTAATCTCGAAGAACGTGTCAAACTGCATCAATGCCGGAGGAGAAAATTTGACTTTCCAACGAAAGATGGCAGAAGAGAGATCAATGGGCAGGAGGAAAATTTTAGCCGAAGAGAATATAATCTTCTAACGGATATAACCTTAAATAAAACCTAGCGTTCCAAGTTGGAGTTTGGATGTTTGAACCCACTCCAAAAATATTCCAACAAAAGAAGCCAGACTGTGTATTGTCGCGTAAAACATAGTTTAGAAACTTAAAATATTTATTCAGCGTTATGTTATATCTATTTAACGACGCTATTTAACATCTAAGATCATAATTGCATAATTCAAATCTGCGCGAGAAAGGATCAACATATTTTGCTCCGAGTTATATTTCTTCAAACGTGAGGTTCTTTTACGTTCCGTAAATATATTCACAGTACCGAAGTGTTCGGTGACTTTCCGACGGAACCAGTACTCAGTATTTTTACGCCCTGTAAATCCACAGATCTCGGTGAGTTTGAACTCGTGACCCTGGAAACCAGATGGACGTTGTGAACGCATAGTCAATTAATCTTCTCTCAAAAAATAAATAAAAAGTAAAAAATCGTATTCTTCTGAAAGTACAGACCAATACAAGATTGTCTACGACGTTGAAGAAGAAAACGGAAACAAAGAACAAAGAGAATATATTTGTTCTATTTGCATGTATATTACAAACCAACTAACTAACTAACTCACTGGCATTATCGAACCCGTAGGCTCATGGCCTCACGGACATAAGCTCTCCATACATCCCTATCCTGAGCTAATGCTTTCTTATCATTCCCTATATAATCTACTTCCTTAAGTCATTGTTAATGTTATTCTCCCACCTCATTCTTCGTCTACCAACTGGGCGTATTCCCTCTGGTTTTCTTATAAAGAAGCTTCAATGCACGTCTTTCATTCCCCATTCTTGACAAATGTCCTGCCCATCGCAGTCTACGAGACTTAACTCTTCTTATTATATCTGGCTTCCTATAATGACCATGCAGTTCACTGTTATGTAGTCTTCTCCATTCACCTTTCTGTTCATCTCTCTTTGGTCCAAAAATATCTAAGAACTTCCACCCAATGCCAAATTAACAAACTTTTAACTTAGTGTCACATTTCATCAACATACAGCTGTGATTTGGGAATTTATAAACAAGGGATTCAACAAGAAAACTAAATGTAGTTTGTTTTATTCGATATGGAACCTTCCGCTCCATCCCATTAGCGTAGTTGAACCTCACACTTTGTAGGTACTTTTACGTACCACAGACCACCCGGCCTTACAGTTGCACCACTTGTCCGGAGAGGGATTTTAACTGTGGATCATACACATACTTTTTTAACCACACAAGGACATGGTTAGTCTCAGCTCAATGTCAGGGCCTCCTCCAAGACAACACAACATTAAGACGAAACACACATTCACACACCCATTCATACTAAACATGAGGAATATGATAATGATGGCCAGATGATGTTCGCGGAAAAATTTTGCCCCTAATAATTTGCAAAGAAGATAACATTAATAAAAAATTGTATAAAGGCGCCTTGTTGAATGACAAATAATTATGCAATAACTTACGAGTACGTTACGAAGCAACGCCACTAAATGTGAAATTGAAAAATATTTTAAATTAATAAAATATTAATATTTCACAAACTGAATTCAAAACTGTTTTATCTATCAGTTTATACTGCTAAGAATTTTAGACAGATCATTGACAAACGCTTTTTTACTATCAGGTAAATATAAATACATTTTCACATAACATATTTATCATCGTTTAAATGACTCATTCAATAACGTAACATATTTAACTTAAACTTACAAATATTCTAATTTACCTTATTTCAGATAACATTTTGTTTTTATGCTTTAAATTTAAGCCATTCCTTTGTTTAAACTAAATTCATGGAGCGATAAGTGTGCAAGGCACTTGGTATAACAGAGAGGTAGACGTTATAGCTATGTGTGATAAGTGGTCAACCGTCGGATTCCCAAAATGTTATACACGGTACATACTACAACTGAAATTCCTCACAATTCTAAGTGGACACTGTTCCACACTAGCCGACATTCAGTGAGTAAATATCTTCCACATAGGGACTCGAACCAGGGCATGTTCGGTAGCTCTGCGACAAGGTGTAATGTCTCACACGCTGTATTTTTCACTTTCAACATTATCATTATATGAACATTTCCGCACCAATAACTCTCTTCTATCAATTTCTTATTTTTTTATAAACCCTAGGTTATATATTGTTTGAAATTACATTTTATCAATATTTTTCACAATTGTCTACTTTTTTAAAATTTATTGCAAGGCGTTTATTTTTTCTCATCAGGCTTCAAAATTATACATTTTTATGTTGTTTGTTTCCCTTGATCACTTTCACCGGTTGGATTAATTTTAAGTAAAAGTTAAGAAAACAATGAAATGTATACAAAAAAAATAAACTCATGAAAAAAATGAGTACTATATAAAGGCTTTCTCTAGGTTTATTAGGTAAAATACACACAATCCCAATTTACATCACGGCTAGTTGCTATAAGTGGTGTAATTTATCCCAGTGCAGACCTTAGGAAGCCCTTGGGATAGAGTAGTTAAGACTCACACCTTTCTAGACATTTGGTGCAAGATATCAGCCGGATTGTCAGCCCTTTCCAACGGCTTTACACTTAGAACGTATGTATGGTACTCAATTGGTTGAGACGCATATTCAAACGTAGAGCAATGGGCCGCGAGAATGTTTACGCTAGTTAAAATATATATATATTATCTTTTACATTTTTGAATCCAACAATTTTCATAACGTTAGGATTTATGATTCATTGTAATGATTATATGACATCTTCAGGAGAACAAGAACCTGCGTGAATAACAATACCTCTTCGGGAATCGAATCCTCAATCTTCCGGCTTGTAGCATATTGCCTTAGCAATTACGTAACGTCCTCGGGCTAATTGTTTCAGAATATTTTAATACATTTTCACATTGTGGCCGATGACGGTACTTTTATTAAATCACATATTTATCCTGTTCTTTTCAGGCTCTGGCACTAACCTACTTTTTATATGTACCCCACAAAGAAATTAATGTCTTGGACGGATTACAAGAACGGTGAAACACATTAAATTAGTATTATAGTGACTGGCCTCGCTGGTTCCTAGTTGTGAGGATTCCAGTTCCATCAGCACAGGATAATAAAAGATAAACACACAGGTCTATCTAGATGTAAGTTAGAGAGAGGACATTATCATAAGTAATGCCACGAGTGATTTCAAAATTTATGTAGAGAAATTGGAAATCAAGAGTGGCATGTGTTAAGACTATTTAACGAACAAAATTATGCGGTGTACTCACAAATCATTATTTAACTATAGTTATTTTAAAATATTTATATATTTAATGTAAACGACGATGTTTGAAAACAAATGTGAAACGATTGGTACGCTTCATTTGCTTATTTTCTTCGATCACTGCAACTAGATCATAATATTATTTATTGCCAAAAGATCGCAATGTTGTAAGAATGCACCCTAGTGGAGAAATATATAATCAACGTTATAGGTATTAATTAATTTCTGATGTCCTATGATTTAAATATGTCAATTATATTTTTCTGCGTCATTTCCTGGAAAATAAATCGTTTAAGAAAGTGCAAACAGTGGTTTATTTATTTTTTGTGGTATACTCAATTGTTACAAATGTTTTTATATTATGTCTCTTATGCGCTACGTGTTGACATTCATGCACTATATATACAATCTGGTAAGCGTACTTTTTAGTGAATCAGTCACTGCAAAATGATGCTATGACCTATTCAGAATGTTAAAAAGGAGGTGCTTTCTTTATTATGATAAACTTTAGTTGGTAAATTCTTGGCGAAACACGACTGTGATTGGTTGTCAATCAAAAACCATTGTAACGTGATTGGTCATTGACACCCATTTGGGGCATGAGTTTAATAGTCAATTAATAACAAGCCATTTAGATATAATAAGAAAGCATTATGTAAATATAAAGACACTTTATATGAACCATGAAATAGTAAAAGAAAGATAAATGAACTACTACACATTTCCCGTTCACTCGAACATAGGCTAATTTAGAAAAAAATCCACTTTTGACTACTAGCTGTCTCTATATGTATTATTCTTTTCTCCCATTAACCTATTTTGTATTTCATTTCTATCTCTATTCAACTTATCCATAAAATTCTGTACAATTCACACTATATTCCTACGTATTTTAAATACAACTCTAACTCTGTTTTCAGCGAGACTCGAACCTCGGCCTTCTGATCTATAGAACCACTCCTTAAAGGTCTTGGCTAATTAGCGACTTTGGAAAACTAATATTTTTATTAACTATATATGTTATGGTTCTGTTTTCGGAAAATTAAAAATATATTAGAATTTTTTTCCCACCAAATATAAATTATTCCTCGTATTGAAAAATGACCAAATATAAAATAGCAAATAAAGACCAGAAACGTACATAAATTCGTGACGTAACTATTACGGGATTGCCATTGTTCGGCCTCGATATTCATATATTTATTTATAAAGGAGAAAGAACAATTTTTAAAGTTTATTTTCTAAATAAAGAAATATAAAAATCTAACTGATATGTGACCTAATAACCAATGTTATACAATAAGGATTAATGTGATGTTAATGTGAGTTATTACAGCTTTTTCTACCAATCTTTGTTAATATGAAGAAATCTTCATACTATTTTAATGATTTGTGGAATGTTAAAAAACTTACCAGAAATCTGGATCCTACTAATAAACCAACGCTAGACAAAAATAACTAAGGTTAATGTGAATTTATCTTTGTTAACTTTTTTAATTTAAGACAGACGTGTTTAAATGTGGTATATAACTTAAATACTATTGTTTGTACATAGGAAGTGAGTCGATGTGTAACTAATATCTAATAAAGGCCTATTATGAAGTACATGGTTCAAAATTAGGATAGTTTTTGTATTTTGAAAACCTATATGAAAGGGTTCTTCGCCCGCCTAACTCCCAATTCCTCAGCAAACCGCAAGAATCCATATAAATATTAAGTAAAACCGAAATATACTAAACCTCGTCGCGCCATGTTCAAAATGACTAAAACAACAAAAACAGTGACAATCGTTCGTTACAACGAATGTTAAACATCGTTCTCTAGGGGTCAATTTCACCAACAGAGGTAACTGTATTACGCCAGTTTTCCCCGTGTATAATGCATAGCTTAAACTGGCGTAAAACAGTTACCTCTGTTGGTGAAACCGACCCTAGGTAGTTCAAATACTCGGATTCTTATGTCGTCCTTGCAACATTTATGCATTATTACCAAGTATTTGCCTCCCTTGAGACTGAATGACCTTGATATTGGTGCAAAATTTCTGTTTTTCAAGACCAGAAGTAACATAGCTATTAACACCCCCCCCCCCCCCGCTTGCTGGGAAAACAAAGCTTGGACGAGAACCATACAATGAAGTAATAATTATTCATGGCGGAGGTTAAGTTTGTCTTTCCAATATCAGAAATGATGGGAAAGACATCAACTGGTAGGAGAAACATGTTAGCAGGTGTCATTTCTACAGAACAAAATATTAAACTAGTACTTACTGATCCTCCAAGTTGGGGGTTGGTTGTTAGGTCAGTCTCCGTAAATATTTTCTACAAAAGAAAGAAATATGTATAGTCGGGAAAAACAGTTGAGAAGGCCAAATAATAAAATCAGTGTTATGATATTATTTCCATTTTACGATAAACTTACTTCTCAAAAGCCAAGATCATTAGCATCTCAATTCAAATACGAGCCATGAAGGACCAAAAATGCTCAAAAGCTTCATTTTCAAACCCGAGGTTCTTTTACGTGCCTTAAATCTAGACAAGGAACCAAATTATTTAGTTCGCTTCCTAAGGAAGGATTTTTATGCCCTGGAAATTCACACTAGGTTGCCCGTGTTTAACCCATGCATTTTAAATCCAGGAGCAAGTATGTTAACCACTATTCCACCAGTATCGATTACAGCAGCTATGACGGAGAGAGAAAGAGACGGGGGGAGAGAGAGAAGAAAATAATAGTGCTCTAATTGTATGCGTATTACATGTATTTTTGCAAATTATTATCTAATATTACGACAATGCCACTTTTTTAAAGTTAAATTTACAATCATGAATATTTAAACGGAGAACACTATGTATAATGACGTAGCGCATTGCTGAGTCACAGCCTCTCCTTTGTAAGCAGTTACTGCTCCAAATTAATTGTTAGTTACCTTATTTGCTCATAGGTGTCATGGATGGCTTGTGGTCAACACCGACCCAATGAGACATCTAACAGCAACTAAAGCATTACTAGGAGGTTGAAGTCGGTAAATGTTGCTTAGAGGTCTCTTTATTCAGGCTTAAGGATCTTTTACGAGCCTCAGATGGGACCCGCAGTTAAGAGTCTCTCCTGCACGACTTGCTCCTTAAATTGTCCGTCTTAAAAAAATCCATTTACCCTGGCCTGGTTTGAACCCAGACCCCTCGAAACCAGTGGCAACGAGCATAACCACTAGTCCACCGCATCAAAAATATATATAATTTATAAGCATTTAAATTTATTATGGGATATTTTCCCTAAGTACAATTAACACATTTATTAAAACAAGATCGATTTGATAAGAATTTGACAACATGCGTCTTGTTGCATAGCGACTACACGAATGATGACGCACTAACCGTAACGTTACCAAGTAACGTCATTGAATATGAAATAGAAAATTACGGTTTAAATGATATTAATAAAATATTAATATTTTACAGATTGGATTTTAAACTGTTTAACGTGTGTAGCTGAGATTTACAGACAACGCTTCCTCTATCAGGTAAATATTAAATACATTTTCAAATATGCCATTTATCATAGTTTAAATGCTCATTATTATGATATATCGTATGCATATAAGGTATGTTAATTGAAATCATAACACATTTTATTCTCAAATTAGAAATATTCCATTTTATATCATTTCACAACATGTTATGTTGTTACACTGTTTTTATTAAACTTCTCCGTTCTTTAACAAAACAAAGTATACTTGTTGTCGCGAGAGGCCTGCAACCGTCTAACCACTTAGGACTATTATATTTTTTGAGAGGAAGTCGATAATCTAAATAGTATATGGATAACATGTGGTCAGCCTCAGCCTGGAGCCGCTATATTTTAGAGTTATCGTAATTCCCCATGTTGCTGACTGAACATCGGTCCCAAACTCGGCAAAATTATGTATGAATAAATAATAGTTTTAAAAAACTAAAAGAACACGCTTTATTAGAAAACTAAAAAATGAAAAATAATTTTAATTTCCAATACGCTTGGGATAAAATAAAGTTGTCAACAAAAAAATAATCTCCAACACATATAGAATAAAATTAGAGTTATCAACAAAAATAAAATAATTTTACCATCAAAAGCGTGGGGTGCTCTATATCAATTAATATATTTGATAATAAACAGATATTGGTAAAAGTAAGGTTTCTAAGAAGAAAATGTAAAAATCATAAAAATCACCCCACGCTTTTGATGGTAAAATTATTTTCTTTTTGATGATAAGTCTAATTTTATTCTATACGTGTTGGAGATGATTTTTTTGTTGACCACTTTATTTTATCCCAAGCGTATTAGAAATTAAAATAATTTTTTCATTTTTTAGTTTTCTAATAAAGCGTGTTCTTTTAGTTTTTTAAAACAATTATTTATTTTTATTTTTTAGTTTTAATATTTTACAGAATAAGGTAAAAATGTAAGTATCTTTAAATTCGATACTATTGTAGTATGAGCTGAAAGTAATACTGTTCTATAAAAAAACCCTCCCAGCCGGATTTGAACCAGCGACGTATGGATTACTGAAATTATATACCACTAAGAGTTCACTGCTCTACCAACTGCGATCTTACAACGATTGACTAAAAACTCGACAAGTCCGCAATCTATTATACCAGTTTTAATTTTTTTTATTTTCGGATGATTCCGGGCAGGATTTTAGAAACAAAATATAAAATTATTGTATTGTCACGGGTTCTCTACACATATACAAAGTTTCAAGTCGATCCAATGTTTCTAAGTGGGTGAAAATCACGTTTAAAGATTCCGTTACATTGATACAAAAATCCTTTTTACACACTTTATATTAGCTTGACCTGTATCTATCTATCTGTACTGTTATGTTACGATGCAACGCCACTCAACGTGAGATTAATTAATATTGTACATGAAATTATTAAGATAATATTAATATTGGAAAGAATGAATTAAGTACTCTTTGATCTGTCGATTTATACATCTGAGATTTGTAGATAAACCAAAAGAGTACGTACGACTCCTCTACCAAGTAAATGTACCATCGATTAATAGCTTCATAATGTGATGTAGCATCATATATTGATAATATATGCGGCCCCGCGACGCAAGCTATTAGATGCTTTCCTCTCACCATTGGAGTCTCGAGTTAGCTTCTCGGTCACTCCATGTGGGTTCCGCGCTGGATGAAACAGAGGCTGGGCAGGGTTTTATTTGGGATTTATCATCTTTTCCACCGCAAACATTTTAATTCCACCATTTATTCACATTCATTCATTTAATTTCATCTGCCCCTGTGATGGTGCAAAAGGCGTTGCCGGTCGGCATCCTTGACATTCACAGATCTTCATCACATCTCATCCCTCATCCAGGCCCTGAGTCGTACACGAGTTGAAGAGGTTTATAAATAAATAAATAAATATATATATTTGAAAGGTAACTCCTTGAATATTATAACAAATTAGCATCAAAATTACAAATTTATGATTTACATACTTGTAGGTAATAACAATTCGTTATTAGTTCATGTCTTAGAATCAAGTCTTCAGACTTTTAAACTAAACTAATCTCCATGGTGCGACAGGCCTTCACGTCCCTTGGCCTATCAGCTGACTGCCCACTTGTGCCATTTACAAAGTAGACTACAATATAGACAGTATATACTAAGAGAATCTCTCGACGTACGCCAGGCCAGCGGGAGACGCGCATGCAGCCTCACTCCGCGTCACGCGCCATAACAACTGTACAACTCACTGTGAGTCATAAATTCGCGCCGCCGAGATATTTAAACTTAACCGCCTGGCGACGCAGTTCAGGTTCATGCTTGTAAGGTGAAACACGTGTGTATTCCCTAATAGTGGTCTTAGTCATAGTTATTATGCCTCGATCTGTGTTTACAGTACAGCATAGGATATTTATGTACGATAATTGTGTGAAAACAGTGTCTTGCAGAGAAGTCATTAGATGATTTCGAACTCAATTTTCATATGTAAATCCTCCAAATAAAGATATCGTTCGACGACTTGAAAACAAATTTAGAGGAATAGGTTCTGGGCTCGATGAGAAACCAAAGGTAACAAAACGTTTGCTTACTGAGAAAAAATTAGACGAAATATGAGAAATATTAGAACATCCGTCAACAAAATCCCTAAGACAACTAGCACACGAAACCGGTGTTTCGAAGGCGTCAGCATTGAGAGCTACAAAACTTTTACGTTTGAAACCGAACAGAATAACTGCAATGCATGAACTTCAGCCACGTGATCCTGAGATGCGGTTACGTTTTTGTAATTGGATGTTGCAGAACGTTAATATTGGAATAATTGATCCGTGTTTAATATGGTTCTCAGACGAAGCCTGGTTCCACTTAAATGGGCAAGTTTCGTCGCAGAATAACAGGTATTGCAGCCAGCAAAACTCCCATCGCATACATGAAATTCCTCTGCATGACTAACGGATAGGAGAATGGTGCTCACTCAAACATCATAGGCCTATCATGAGGAATATTGGTAGCTACAGTAAGTACCAGCACCAGGGAGAGGAACCAGCTATAGGGGTGGGAGAGCCAATATTATTATCACATCACCACAATATTAACTGCATTATGGTTCTTCTCTGTGCTTGACACGTGTGAATGTGAGGTCACAACCACCTGACCAAGTGCCTACCTTCCACGTCTGTCGCGCTATGGAGTTTAGTACTACAATTTTAAATACAAGCAATGTATGCGATATCCAAGTTAAATCATTTCTAAATATTAATGTTTACATTACCTTTGTTTTTCAGGGATTAACAATTCAGAAAGATCTAATATTAATAGAAGTTCAAGTATACTTGGTGCTCAAGAAGGTACAAGAAACAAGATGAATCATTAATCGGAATATTCAAAGAAGAATTTCCATCGTTAAACATAACTAAGTAGTGACGCTCTGCTGCTTCTGTTACAACTGAAACTATGAATTATATCAAATAAATTACTATTTTAATCCATAATTCTCCGCGTGTCCGAGGGAAAGAAATCTAAAATCGCGACACTAACGTTCAGTCTAAAATATATTTTGTTTTAAACGAATTAAAAAAGAAAATTAAATTATTAAATAGTTAAAATAGTTTCGACAACGAAATGGATTAAACGTTATTATACATAATGATACTAATTCTAGAAATATTGCTAAAAAAACAAAACATAATTACAATTAATTAAGATCATTTGAACTTCCAAAAAAATATGTAAAAATATATTTAAAAAATATGTGGCTGGAGACATTTTGCAAATGACAATAATTGTCCAAATCTTTTACAAATTATGTGGAACCTTCAAACTCCAAAGACAAAGCAAATCTAATAATTAACATAAAGAGTAAGAGAGGATTTCCAGCTTTAAAACAAATTCGGTATAGAATAGAATATAAATTAAAAACAGAATCCAGGAAATAATATAAAAATGATATTTTCATTTTTTTAATTTATTGGAGATTTAAATATTGGAACGATAGTGGCGGGATTCAAACAAGCTATGTTTGAACTTAAGACAGCTCCGGATACTTTTACTAACATAGGGTTTTTAACGGAGAGAGATCTCTCACTTTTAATAACTGTTAGTTACGGACGGAAAATCACTAGGGCTCTTAATATATTATACATCAATGCTAATGGCAGAGAAAGCAAATTAATGATTTACTAATGTTATTTAAGAAAATTCATTTAGATATAATGTTAATTAATGAGACTAAATTATCAAATTATAAAAGTTTAAAAACTTAATGCTACAAAATGCATAGAAAAAATGAGACAGTCTTATAGGGGTGTGCACATATTGATTAAATGAAATATTCCACACTCCCATACAAATTTGTTTAATTTTAATGATATTGAGACAGTCCACCAATGAAGTCGCTATTATTATAATACACACACGATTATCAACTCCATCTATTTATTATTCTCCCAACAATAATATTAATCGATCCCAACTAAAACAACAAATTAATTTGAAACAAAATTTTATATTCACGGGAGATTTTAATACTAAAAATATTAAATGGAGCTATAACAAAACATATGCCCGGGGAACATTAACTGACGAATTATCAGATATGTACGGTTTTAAAATTTTAAGCCCAGACGAGCCAACGTTTTATCCGAACAATCAGATAGAGGCTCACGATATTTTAGATATGTGCCTGTGTGCGAAATGAGTTTGAATCGGATCATCTTCCAGTGTTTTTTTTTTTTACAATTACCGATCTGTAAACTTATTCCTGACAACTATCTAGATGAAAAATATATTGATTGGCTAAATTTCAAAACATGTAAGTACTACCGCATACTGTTACTATAAACACACAAGAAGACATTGATTATTACAACAAACCGTATAAAGACACGATAACATGTACTACAAAAGCAAATACAACAAATCATAAGAATCCCATTTATTGCAATAACTTAAACATAAAACAAAACTTTTTAATTCAAGAAATTATTAAACACAAAAATAAACTCCGAAAAAGTGGCACAAATTCAAAAATCCTAGGGACAAAACAGCAGTTCATTTTCTAATATAATTAATTACAAAAGAATAATATATACAAGAATGAACATTTTGAAAAAAAGATAAGTAAAAGTATTCAAATAAAAATACTTTGAATTACATTAATGAACTAGGAAATATAAGAAAGTCTGTAACACCCCTCTGGATGCTGAACAAGGACGACTCATTTATCAGGACGCAGATGAAGTAAATTTATAGCTAACTATTGGAAAAGGGTAATCGAAGAGATCAACGCATTTCAACCCGATACAAATTTACTACAACAAATAAATTAGAATCATCATCATTATCCGGTATCATTGACAGCTGCCGCCGTCTTCCGGAAACCAAACGTCATTCTTCTAGATTAAAGTATAGAACAATTTCATAATACGTTACAGATACTCCGAGTTCATAATGGACCAACCCTGTTAAACTCGGAAATCTAATTAAATATTCTCCAAATAAAAAAGTCTCCTTATGGAGCGCTAGAATGTTTGAATAAAAATATCTTATATTTTAAAAAATTAATTAACGCAATATTGTCCACCACTGTGGTCTCGAGGTAGCGTGCTGATTTATAACGCAGCGGGCCCAGGTTCGATGCCCGGTTGGGTCAGTTTTTCTGCGTGAGGTTTTTATCGGGGTTTTTCCTTATCTGTAAGACAAATGTCAGGAAACCTTTAAGGCCCAAACGGTCCCCGAAATCATATGGCCATCATCATCATCATCATCACCTGTGTAGAAAGCAACGGGAAGCTACCACACCTACAATTCCCTAGTAAAGCTGCATGCATAGCATGAAAATGCTATGATTTCAGTTAACGACCTGCCCTCGGGCAGAATTACTATGGATGGATGGAATGCAATATTGATTTCCCAATATATATATATATATATATATATGAGGTCTGGAAAGCCTCCCGACTGGTTCTCTTTCCGAAAGGTAAAACAGTAAAATTCATTCATTTTGAGAATTTTCCTCGTCATTGAGGATTTTCTCCAACCAATCTTAGTAGTTAACATGAATTAAAAATAAATAAATAAATAAATATCCATTAATACGGACTTATAGACTAACAGTTTGCAACAAACATTCAGAAATTTTCCTGAATTAAAGTTCTCCATCGTTCTCTTTTCTCTGTGTCTTCATCTGATACACCAAATCTCCTCATTGCATTTTGAATATTGTTTTTCCAGGTTGTTCATGGTCTTCCTTTTTCTTCCTTCTTTCAATTTTCCATGCCTTTGGTAGTCACAAAAGTGAAATAAACCCCAAAATTATATATCTCTAAGTTTAATACCACGGTAAACGTTTTGGAAAAATATATTTTGAAATTACTACAATCCCACATTAGAAATATTACTCATCTAGAACAATATGGTTTTGTCAAAAAATAAATCAACATTATTGCAATGTTTGAGAACTACCAAAAAATTAAAGGAATCGATTAACAATGGAAACACGACCCTGGGTATATTCTTGAACTTCCAAAAAAAAACGTTTGATAATGTCTGGCACCGGGGACTTATTTACAAAGTGCTAAGTTTTTTAACTTCTTTATTCTTGATAACAATTAATAATGGTTACTTAAAAAATAGATATTTTAGTTTATACACACGGGTATCCTCTCCCAAACTAAAAGAATTAGAGCGGGAGTACCACAGGTATCTATCTATATTGTCATAACTAATGCCACGAGTGTTTTCCAATTTATCTAGAGGATTTCGAAATCAAGACTGGCATTTGTTAGGACTATTCAAACAATAAAATTAAGTTGTTTGCTCACAAATCATTATTTAAATATAGATATTTCAAAAATATTGGTGCATTTAATGTAAACGGCGATGTTTGAAAAACAAATGAGAACATTTTGGTTATGTTTTATTTGTTCATCCACTGCAACTAGATCATATTATTTAATGCCAAATAGGATCGTAATATTGTAAGAATGTACCCTGGTGGAGAAAATATGTAACACATCAAACTGTATATTATGACCAACATTAAATCTGATTAATTATTGTTTTAAAAAACAACTCCGTAAAATCATTATTTAAAAACACAATCATTGAACACACAATTATCAAATGTGTAGTTGGAAGGAATCTGTTCATTATTTGCTATATTCAACGCATTTGTTCGAGAGTCAATCACCGTAAAATAATGCTCTGACCTGTTCAGAATAATGAAAAGGAGAGGCTTTTTTATTTTGGTAAACACAATTCGATAAATATCGAGGTGAAACACAACTGTCATTAGTTATAAAACAAAATTCACTGAAACGTGATTGATCGTTGATTCCCATTTGGAGCATGAGGTAAACAGTCACCAATATTATGTTTTTACTGTCGATTTGCAAATAAGATCAAATATAGATATTTCTGTTTCTGCAGATGATATTGCTGTCTTTGCATCGAATATGAATCATAATTTTGATTACTATGCGATGTAAAGGCAGCTAACAGAATTAGAAAAATGGTGTAGTAACTGTAAACTAAAATAAACGATGACAAAACTCTATGTGTACCTTCACTAGAAAAAAACATCATTAAGAAAATCTCAAATTCAGTTTTATTTAATGAGAGTATTGAATATAGTTTCAAAGTTAACTATTTGTTGATATTTTTGATAGTAATTTAGAATGGGGTGCACATACAAAGTACACCAGGCTAAAAATAGAACACGGCAGAAGATCCCTGTGGTCACTCCTAATCACATTACCTACAATACATTTAAACATTAAATATATGATAATTTACAAGCAACTCATCAGGAGCTCAGCTCCTGTAGCGATACAAAAACTCTACTAAAACAACTCCTAATGAAAGCAAACAGAATTATCAGGAACATATTGCAAGCAGCTGATACATAACAAATATTGAGATTAAACAAAGTTTAAACCATACAGATATAACGGAATTAATTCGGGAGCTCGAGGTAGATGAGAAAAGAAAAAGATTGGTAAATATGTTATTGACATCAAACAAAGGGAGAAAAATGCAGTGAATGGCAGGTGGTCACAGAGTGACATATTCTAAGAGCCAAACATTTTAAATTAATACGACTCCCGGGTTAAAGAGAGTTTTAAGTAAAGGGGTTGATTTTCGTTGCTGAAAAAAGTTACCTACTAAGATGTTAATTATACATAATGTTTACCTGGTAAGTCAGTCGTCCTCAACTAAGTTATTAAACTTCTTCAAGTTTATCTAATATGGAGGCCTTTCGAAAACAAAGTTTCATCTTCTGCGTTTTAAATGGGACTGACGGCTGATGGTGTTGTATAGGTTGTATTATGGATTTATGCCTGCGGTTATGTTCTCGTTGAGCAGGTCTTCATTCCTTGCTTCTTTCAGAATCTCTATGTCCTCAAGGATGCTGCCCCAGTTGTTGTTATACTCTTTGTATAGTATTGAAATAGAGTTATCGATTTTTTCAAATCGATGACCTGTTTTGAGTATATGTTTGGCAAAACTTAATTATTAATAACATTTTTTAAATGTTCTGAATATCGTGTGTTAAAGTTTCTTATTGTTTTTCCTGTGTAGAATTTTTCACAACTATTGCATTTTAGGTTTATAGACGCCTTTATTTTCATACTTATTTGTTGTTTCTGTTTTGTTAGAAATTATGTTAACATGAATTTCAAAAGTGTTGAAAGTTACCTACTTCAGGTGTGACAACGATAAAAATATCTCTATCAAATGATTGTGAATGAATACTTTTGACACCCACTGTATACACAACAGCCTTGGCACTGTTCTCTTCAATATGACATCAGTAGTACAAGAGAGACTTGACAATAACTTAATTTACAGGTTTATAGTTCATTTGATTGATAATTACTAACTAAACGAAATATCAAATCGCTTTAAAGCTATTATTCTATAAGGTAGGTAACAGTCCGTCCGAGAGAATGGAAGAAAGTTGATTACCAAATAAAATCTCGCATTATTTTCCGAGAGGAAGAAGAGATGTCGGACGTTCTCGGAAGAGATGGTCTTAGATCTATTAGTGAAGATGTAACAGGCATCCAAAGCCAAAACCAGGAACTGAAGAAGAAGAAGAAGAAGAAGAAAGGTAACAGCCTATTGACAGTCGAGGGCATTATTAATCCAAATTGTGTATAAGTATAAAGAGCAATTTCTTTTTCAAATAATTTTCAAAATTGTTTGTTAGGTACAAACTTTTACAAGAAAGTAAAATTTATAAATAAGATTCGTTAAAAAAACTTTAGGTTTAGATCAAATTATATAACATACAACAACTTTGTCACACACTTAACCCTAGTACACCTTAAGGCGAAATAGGATTTATATATGTCCAATAATAATAAAAAATGATTACTTGGCATAACTCTCACGTAATTTCGGTGTTTTTCTTTCTGTGTAGTGATCATAACTACGTATTACAGGGACATCCGTAGCTGAACTTCTCTTAAAAAACGTTAAACTGCAAATTTATACAGCAATTATTCTCCCAATAATATTATATTTGATACAAAATATGGACACTTACTTTCAGGCAGGAGATAACTGTCTATTTATGTAGCATACGCTATTAGTTAACTGGAATTTAAGTCTGTACGGTTTTAACATGACTTCTTCTCGAGAAATTGCAATTTATTATAACTTGATCGTTCATATGAATTGTCGCTAGAATAATGTAAATAATTTTTAATTTGTAATTCACTGAATTGAAACTAGTTCCAAAAGAACGTACCTTACTACACAATTACCTTATTATTATGAAAACGCAATTAATTTGCTTTCAATTTGTGGTTACGTAAATTCTGGAATTATAGCGCACATGACTTGTTAATGTTTTCAATTGATTTAACTGGCTTATAACTGTGAAATATTATGTTCTAGTGTTTATTGGATCATTATAGAAGATGGTTTATACGTGCACGACATTGTGGTAAAACACTGGCAGGACACTCAACAATGGTATGGAAGGGGAATACTGTGCAGTATACACCAGCTCCAACTTTACCTCCAACCACTAGCTGAGATCCAATATGTGTATATTTATTTATATCATTTTCTTATTATTATTCCTCTTCCAAATAAGTTAAAGCCCTAATGCCTGTAATGGTTTCAATGAAGCTTTCTCGGTCTATCTTTTGTAGAACATCACAAAGATCTCTTCCCTTGAGGACGGTATTGAAGCATGACTTAACCTATAACCATTGATCTTAGGGAAACAATCTGTTAACAGTTCTCTGTACAGTTGTTTCAATTTCATTTGTCCTAAAATCTTCTGCTAACAATAATAGTCTTTTACAGTCATAGTGTGCTCTAAACTTAGAGTCATGACCTGAGCGACGTATTTTGTTTCTTTCCGAGACCTACAAAACGCAACAAACACGAAAATCTACAGATAAGTTTCAAATAGATTCAAATTAGTAACTGTAGTATCAGAAGTTAAAATCTCTGCGAACAATTAAAAAAATAAACACTGTACAACCTAATATTTATCCATTAATAACTTATAGAAATAAACAAATGCTTTTATTTCTTCATTTTAATTTTCAATCAATATATAAAAAAGTGATATTACACAGCACATAAGGATTTACTCTCTGAACTGAATGAACCCAGTTATTAAAAACAATTGATTTAAAGTTAAAGATAAGATCTGTAAGACTTTAAGAATTTGAAAATTCGCACAAAATAACGTTAATGTATATAGACCTACGTTATTTCCTCTCATCATAAAATTCTGTAAATATTATACAACAAATAAAGTCATTGTTTAAGAAAAAAACACATTATCAGCTCTATGTACACTTGGAAAAAAAAAGAGTTTAACTTTATTCCAAATGTCGTAATTCGCGTTATATCGTACGTCGGTCGAGCACTCGTAAATATCTAGAAATATGTCTCCTTTATTGATATTTAACTATTTATGACCATTGAAACCAAGTACAACGTATTTAAAACATTTAACAATGCATTACCCCGTGAAACATAGCTCTAGCACCTCGAGCATGCGCGGTGGGTCATAATGGACTCGGCGTTTTGAAGCGGCTTAACCTTTTTCTTTTTCCTAAATGTCCATTTTCTTATTTGCTGGATATTACGAAAGTCTTATATTTAAACACATTTGTTATTGAAAAATGTTGTGAGATTTTTGTTACATTTTAAACACAGGAAAGTATCGTTATGTTGTCATGTTTGCAATTCTTCAACACTTGGTATATTAAAAAAAATAATAAGAATTTATTCTTATTCTAGGGATAGCGTGAGGAAGGAAGATACAAGCACTGCACATTGATCCCCAATGCGAAAAAATGGGGCCAACTTCTGGAATCACAATTGGGTTATCCAATTCATCCACGTTGCGTAAGATTAAAAATTTACACGTGTATAGGAATGTCTGACTCTGCATAATTGATGCGAGGATTTTTAATTAGTGTTTACGTGCAAAATATTAATTAATAGAGATTTTAACAAACAATTTATTTGCGAGATACTTCAGTAACATATTAATTTAAAGTCGTCGATACGATTATTATTTGAGAAAATAATAATAATTATTATTTATTTATTAACAGATTTTTAATGTTTACACATTTCCCTGTGCTTACAGTTTCATTTTGCTTGTACATTCGTCTTTATCCATTCCTCCTTATTTTCTCTCTTATACTTGTTCTCATTATTGTTTGTTGACGACACTCTAACACTCAAAGCCTGAAAGTCGACGGACGTCAGGGAGATGTAGGGCAGAAGTAGGTCTAAGTCGGGCGGAAGTCGGGCGGAAGTCGGGCGGAAGTCGGGGGGAAGTCGGGCGGAAGTCGGGGGGAATTCGGGCGGAAGTCGGGCGGAAGTCGGGCGGAAGTCGGGCGGAAGTCGGGCGGAAGTGGTGTTGAAGTCGCGAGGAACTGGGGCGGAAGTGATGTTGAAGTCGCGAGGAACTGGGGCGGAAGTCGTGGCTGGAAGTCGCGGCTGTTTATTCACATACCTTTTGGATATATTTTTGTATATACGTTGTACGTAGTATACAAAAACGGCAGTGGTTTTACTTCCCGCCCTAGGTAGGTACCTTGTAATATTAAGTATAATTATTTCGTTTTTTTCCTAAACAGTAATTTGGCAATCCCGAAATATATGAAACTGAACTTTCAATTATGGTCGCCGTTCCTGTAAATACGACAGAACGCATTATCGTGCCAAAAAGGTTGTAAAAATGACTCTGTTGCTACGCGAAAACAATAATATTGATGTTATAACTGTATCGTAACGAGGCAACGTCACTAAATGAGAAAATAGAAAATATTTTTATAAGTTAAATTTTAAAATACATTAATATTTCACAGACTAAATCCAGAAGTGTTTCACCTATCAACATATACGGTGGAAATGTATGTATAGACCTTCCTCTATCAGGTAAATATTCAATTAGATAAGTTATCGTACTTAAATGAAGGTACAAGCAAAAATCCATGAAAGTCACTTTCTGTCATTAAAAAATTGCGTCTTAAGTGAGGCGATTAGAAAAAAAGTAATGTAAGGTGTAAGTAATTTTTTTCTCTTGAAAAAAAAGGTGTGTATAAAAGGATTAATGTCTTCTTCGCGTTATCTGCGGGAAAACACGCATCACCCGCAGTTATCATTTTGAATTACCTATGTTTTCTTATAAACGTCAACTATAAAAATGTTTTCTCAATACAGCAAAACTTGCACTTTTGCTTCTAACCTTCTCAATTACACAACTTACCTACTTCTTTAAATATGTGCCAAATAAGGAAGGCAAGTAAACGTATTATTTAAACATATTATTTTAACCTTTCCTACACCTAAACTATAGTACCTTCCATTGAGAATCGAATACCCTATTTCGACAATAAAGTGGCCTACCTCTTATTTATCCTTGTCCCTCAAATGTGTATTCAAATATCACGTGATCCACTATATATGTATTTGAAATTCTAATTCATAGAAAATCAAAGCACATTTAACTGTAAAATTGCAAATATTCTGCTTTCCATTCTTATGGATAACATGTCCTTTCATTATATTTAAAAAGTAATCATCCCCGTTCTTTAAAATAAACCAAACTTCATGCCGCGAGAGGCTTGCAAGACAATTGATCTATTAATTGGTTGACCTCTTGTGTCATTTTATAGAGGTAGGTAAAAGTGTGTAAAGTGGTCCCAATACAGGCCATAAACGATAATGTAAACAGTATATGGTTGACATGTGGTCAGGATATCTCATAATTTTTATATTTGCTATTTATTTGAGCTGCCCAAATTCATCGCGATCCTGGATGGACACCGATATCCCTACTAACTAACCCACTGACTCTATCGAACTCGTTGGTTTATGGTCGGGCGGACATAAGCTCTCCATACATCCAAATTTTGATCTAATGTCTTCCAATCATCAACTGTTTAATCTACTTCCCTCAAATCATTCTTGGTCTACCAACTGGGAGTTTCCTTAAGGACACCGATTGCCTACTGACCAATATTCCGTGAGAAAATTCCTTCTCCATAGGGTGTTGTGGACCTCTCCCAAGACATGATACATTAAGTCGTTGGACTTTTTGCTTCCTGTATTAACTATTATATGGGAATTTCAGCAGTAATGATTTTCTCCCGCCTATTGCTTGATTTGTTTATTAACTCCAGGTTATCTACTTATTTATAATATCTATCTTATTGACTTTTCTCCTTTAGTAATCTTCTATTTTTAGAGATCAATACATGACACTCATTTGTTCTCAGACTACAATATTGCACCTACATAAGTTAGTTATTTCGGTAGATCAACATAAGCTTCCAGATCTAGTTTAATGTGAAAGTTGACACAACATATTTCATAAAACATCACGAAACCTCTTGAAAGAAGTGAGTATGTAAAGGCATCAAGTTATCTGGTGGAAAGCACTCATCACCCCAAGTTATATATTTGTAAAGGTGTAAAGCGATCCTGTTACAAGTCTC
This sequence comes from Diploptera punctata, assembly GCA_030220185.1. Classification (NCBI taxonomy): domain Eukaryota; kingdom Metazoa; phylum Arthropoda; class Insecta; order Blattodea; family Blaberidae; genus Diploptera; species Diploptera punctata. Next base: position 38,167 of record JASPKZ010007981.1, on the reverse strand, counting down.
AGAGGGCTATTGAAAAAGTAGGAGGTTATGGCTGACGCCTCTTTAGACAAATGGAGACTATTTATCCCCCGAGATTTCAGTACTGCGTGAAGGACATTTTTAGTCAAGAAAGTATATCTGCTACTCATTGATTTTAGAGGCTGTGTAGAACCGAGTCACATGTTCCTACCACAATGTTGCTCAAGTGATAAAAATCGTGACCTCATCTGGAATAGAACTCACGAGCTCCCGCTAGTAGTATACTGCCTTAGCTAATTTAGCAATGTGTTTCCGACTATTTGTTTCACAATATTTTAATGAATTTTTCGTATTCTAGTTGATGTCGTGGTCTTATTTAAAAAAATTACCAACTGCGCGTTTTTCCTCTGGTTTTCCTACAAGAAGCTTCCTAGCACGTCTTTCATTCCCCATTTTAGACACATCTCCTGCCCAATCGCAGTCTACGAGATTTAACTTTTCTTCCTATAAAGACCACGCAGTTCAGTGTTAAGTAGTCTTCTCCATTCACCTATCTTTTCATCTCCCTTTGTTCCAAACATTTTTCTAATAACTTCCACCCAATGTCAAATTAACTAAATTTTACCTTTGGGTCACGTATCTATGCAGATAAAGCTGTGATTTGAGAATTTTTAAACAAGGGATTCCACGAAAACACTAAATGTAAATTGTTTTATTCTGTATGGAAATTTTCCGCTACGTATAGACAATATATATATATATTCCATTATTGTAGTTTAACTTCACACTTTGTAGGTACGGTACTATTACGTAACGCAGGCCATCCGGAACTAACAATTGCACCACTTGTCCGGAGAGGGATTTAACTATCGATCACACATATTCTTTTTTAACCACACAAGAACATGGTGAGTCTCCTAATGAGTGATCAGCTCAATGTCAGGACCTCCTCCAAGACAACACAACATTAAGTCGAAATACATCAATCACACACCCATTCATACTAAACATGGCGAATAGTATAATGAAGGCCAGATGATGTTCGGTGACCATTTTGGCTCTAATAATTTACAAAGTAGATAACTTTCATAAAACATTAGTTGAATAACAGAAGTTATGCAATAATTTGCGAGTACGTTACGAAGCAACAACACTAACTGTGACATTGAAAAATATTTTAAATTACTGAAATTTTAATATTTAGCAAATTGTACTTAAAACTGTTTTATCTACAAGTTTACACTGCTAAGAAATTTAGATACATCATAGGCAAACGGTTTTTTCTATCAGGTAAATATAAATACATTTTCAGGTACCATGTTTATCGTCGTTTAAATGGCTGACATAGCTAGCTCACGCAATAAAGTAACAAATTTAACTCTAAACTTACAAGTAATCTATTTTGTCTTCTTTTAGATATCATTTTGTTTTTATGCTTTAAAATTAAGCCATTCCTTTCTTTAAACAAAATTAAACTGATGGAGCGATAAGTGTGCAAGGCACTTGGTATAACAGAGAGGTAGACGTTATAGCTATGTGTGATAAGTGGTCAACCGTCGGATTCCCAAAATGTTATACCGTACACGGTACATACTACAACTGAAATTCCTCACAATTCTAGGTGGACACCGTTCCACACTAGCCGACATTCAGCGAGTAAATTTCTTCTGCAAAAGGACTCGAACCAAGGCATGTTCGGTAGCTCTGCGACAAGACGTAATGTCTTAGACTCTGTATTTTTCACTTTGAACATTACCATTAAATGAACATTTGCGCACCAACAGCTCTCTTCAAGTTATTGCTTATTTTTAGAAACTCTAGGTTACATATTGTCTGAAATATCCATTTTATCAATATTTTTCACAATTCTCTATTTTTATTAATTTATTGCAGGGCGTTTATTTGTTCTCAGACTTCAAAATTATACATTTTTAAGTTGTTTGTTTCCCTTCATTATTAACGTCGATTACATTATTTTAATGTAAAAGTTAAGAAAACAATCAAGTTTATAAAAAACACATTGAAATGTTATGAAGAAGAAGTGAGTATGTAAAGGCATACACGTGTTTCTCGAGGTTTGTTAGGTAAATAACACATAATTCCTAATTATAAGTGGTGTAATTTATCCCACTACAGACTTTAGAAAGTCCTTGGGATATTGAGTAGTTAAGACTCACACCTTTCTAGACATTTGGCTGAAGATATCAACCGGATTATCAGCCCTTCACAACGGCTTTACACTTAGAACGTATGTATGGTACTCAATTGGTTCAAACTCAGAGCAATGGGCCGTGAGAATTTTTAGGCCAGTTAAACAAGTATATATTATGAATACGTCTTTTAAATATTTGAATCCAACAATTTTTATAAAGTTATGATTTATGATTCCTTATAATGATTGTATAACTTCTTCAGGAGAAGAAGAACCTACGAAAATAACATTTCCTCTTAGAGAATGGAATCCGCAATCTTCCGGCTTGTAGCAGATTGCCTTACTAATTACGTAACGTCCCCGGGCTAATTGTTCCAGAATATTTTAATACATTTTCACATTGTGGCCGATGACGGTACTTTTATTTAAATTTTATATTTAACCTCTTCTTTTCAGGCTCTTGCACTAACCTATTTTTTACGTGTGCCCCACAAGGTACTTCGAAATTAATGTCTTGGACGGAGGACAAGAACTGTGAAACTCATTAATTTAGTATTATAGTGAATGTCCTCGCTGGTTCCTAGTTGTCAGGATTCCAGTTCCATCAGCACAAGATAAGAAACACATAGGCCTATCTAGATGTAAATTAGAGAGGGAACATTATCAATTAATAACAAGTCATTTATACATAATAAGAAGATGTTACGTAAATTTGAAGAAACTTTATATAAATTATGAAATAGTAAAGGAATGATAAATTAACTACTACATATTTCTAGTTAAATTAACTTGGGCAAATTAGAATACAAAAATCCAGCTTTCGCTACTAGATGTCGCTCTATTTATTATTCTCTTCTCACATTAACGTATTTTGTATTTCACTTCTATCTCAATTCAACTTATCCATAAAATTCTATACAATTTACACTAACGTATTCCAACGTATTTTAAATACAACTCTCACCCTGGTTTTTTAGCGAGATTCGAATCTTGTACTTCTGACCTATAGAGCCATCGCTTAAATGACTTGGCTAGATAGCCACGATTAAAAACTAATATGTTCATTGGCCTTATATGTTACGGTTCTCTTTTTGGAAAATTAAAAATAAATTTCAATTTTTTCACGACATGTAAATTACACTGAATAACAAAAAAGAAACTTTATTTTTGTCTCAGAAAGAACAAAATGTGATTCTGATATTTTTTGTCCTCAATTCAAATATGATATCGGTTTTTTTTCCATCACGCAAGGTTTCCGAGAGACAGGAATTTATAATTTCAAACACTTTAATATTTTCTACATTCGTAACTACACAATATTCGAACATTCGGCCTCACTTATAAAGTAAGAAATGACGATGTTCTGCTATATTTCGCCTGTTGAGCATCCATCTTGATGGTCCAACAATAATCCGCCAGCATATTAGGATTAATTTTGCCTTGATATCTCTGAAATCATTTGAGTCACCTCATTTGGTTTTATTTTACAATAGACAAATGGACGAAAAACGTTTATTAAAAAGCAATTATTTAAATCCATTAATTGAAATTGAAATAAAAAAAACTGTGGGTGATGGAGAAATTTCGAATACATATTTGAAAACACGATAAAAAAACTGCATTAAGTACAAATATTGGTACTTATGAGACAAAAATAATGTTGACCAGTGATATTCCTAGTACTAAAATATAAATAAATGTAAAATAGCGAAGAAAGTCCTATATATATTCATATTTTGTATTTATAAAGAGGAAAGAGATATTTTTGAAGTTTCTCTTCTAATTGAAGCAATATAAAAATCTTCACTACTATGTGACCTAATAATCAATGTTAAATAAAAATTATTAATGCGATGTTAGTGTGAGTTATTACAGTTAACTTTTAAATTTCGACCAATGTTAGTTAATATAAAGAAATTCTCATACTATTTGAATGATTTGTGGAATATTAAAAACCTAACAGTAATCCGGATGTTACTAATAAACCAACGCTAGGCAAAACGGACTAAGGTTAATGTGAATTTATCTTTGTTAGCTTTTTAAATTCAAGACAGGCGTGTTTAATTGTGATATTGTTACTGTTTATACATGGGAAGTGAAACGATGTGTGTTAACTAATATCCGATAACGGCCTATTATGATGTACATGGTTCAATATTAGGATAGTTTTCGTATTTTGAAAAAGAAAAAATATATCAAAGGATTCTAGGCCTGCCTAACTCCTCAATTCCTCCGCAAACTGCAAGAATGCGTTTAAATATTGGGTAAAATTAAAATATACTAAACCTCAACGCGCCATGTTTAAAATGACTGAAACCACAAAAACAGTGATAACGGTTTGTTACAATGAATGTCAAACATCGTCCACTAGGTAGGAATCTCATGTCGTCCATGCAACGTTTCTGCATAATTACCAAATATTTGTCCTCATTGGGATGGAATGACCTTGATAGTGGTGGGGAATTTCTGTTTTTCAAGATCAGAAATAACAGCTATTAACAGCCTCCCCTGCTGGAAAAACAAACATTGGACGTGAACCATACTAAGAAGCAATAATTAATCATGGCGGAGGTTAAGTTTGTCTTTCCAATATCAGAAATGGGGGGGGGAAGAACATCTGTTAGGAGAAACATGTTAGTCATAGAGAGGTCCGGTTCTCGGGCCCAGCTGTGCTCACAACAGAAACAGAGGCGTCCCCGGGTGGCGGATAGGGGAGGTGGTTAGCTTTGCACACCTCCCGGCTAGGTCCAGACCGGACCCGCGGGCCATTTGTTTAGGTCGTCAGCACTAGAACGACTTCACATAGCACGTATATGAATCTTTGTAGGGATATATTAAATAATTTTTATCGCCGCTAGTACCCCGGTTATCTTCAGATGGCACTGTAGTCAACTCTAGACCATAGAGGAATTAATTCCTCAATGCTTAAACTCTAATTTTCTTATTAGATTATTAAAATAAATTTGAATTTTCTGATTGGACGATTGAAAATTTGAATTAATGAAGTTTATTAACGTAATTCTCTTACGTTGAAGAGGAAATTGAATAGTTATATTTTTACTGCATAGAAGTTAACCCATTAGAGGTTGAAATGGCGATTGAAAAATTGAAGATGTATAAAGCATGAGTTTCAGATGAGATCCCAGCAGAACTGATAAAATCAGGGGGAGAAAAATTGATGGAGAAAATACGCTGGTTGCTTAGTATGATTTGGGGAAAAGAAGCTCTTCCAGATGAATGGAAAGAATCAATTATCGTACCAATTTATAAGAAAGGAGATAAAACTGATTGCAACAACTACAGGGGCATCTCATTACTTTCAACTTCGTACAAAATTCTAACAAATATATTAGTCAGCAGACTCACTCCCTATATTGATGGCATTCTAGGAGATCATCAATGTGCATTTAGAAGAAATAGGTCTACAACAGATCAGATTTTTAGTATAAGACAGATTTTAGAAAAGAAATGGGAATATAATGGTACTGTACCTCAACTGTATGCAGACTTCAAAAAAGCATATTTTTGGAGATAGTAGAATATGCATAGATCGTAGTATGAGCACTGTAACCTTTACATCCTGGGTTCAGTCTCAGTTTTCCTCGTCCTTTCAATGTAATGGATTGTGGAGCTTCGTTAGGGCACAGGAACGTGAAGATCTCGGGTATTGGTGTCACGTGAAGGAACTCGTTCCCCATTAGCCTTAACCATAGTGTGTTCTTAAGTTCCATCATGCGATGTGAGCATGAACTCGGGACCGCCGTCGTCGATGGATGCACAAGTGTTGCTTCGCAGTCTACACCCTCTTTATAGATAAGTATTGGCTCCATTTCCTTGCAGACATGTTTAAATTTATTTAATTGGAAGCATGTATCGATTTGGTATTGTGTCAATTTTGCGAACTTCTGACGTAATGGATTGCTGATAATGTAGTCCTTCGTAGTTTCTAAGCAGAAGTACTTGGACGTATCTCCTTGTTGTCCTTGGGTTGGGAAGGAAATGATACGGTATAAATGATAATGCTCAGATAGAAGTAAGGGAACTTCAATAACATAGACAAGATACTTATCTTGTAGGTAAATGTGTGTGGAAATTATTTGGATTAGTTCTTGAGATGGGAGGTTAACAGGGTAATCAAGTCCACTTAATGCTAGTTCTTTACTCATCAATTCTCTTATCTTTGATGGGGTGATAATTTGTGCCTGCAATGTGCCATCTTTAGAATGAATAATTGCCTCAACAATCAGATTAAAAAATTCGCGAGTCCTTTCTATTGTCCGTTCAATTTGCAATACGTGTTCCGATAACATAGCTATCGATTGAGTTTCGTCATATATTTCACTAGTGATATTGTTTACATGTTGGGTTAATCTTGCCAAACCATTCTTTAAAGTTTTCTCATTTCTATCAACATCTCGCAATGTTGAATTAAATGATGTTACAGCTGATTTTATAACTAACATCTGGTCTTTTGCTATTCTAATAAAATCTTTTTGCTCACTTTCTAGCTCGTTAATCTTTCCTGTATAATACTCGGCATCTTCACCACTTAATGTTCCAAAAAGAATTTTAGTAATTTGGCCTACGAAATTTAACACACCTCGCTTCTTACGAGTACTACTTGGTTCGACTTCTGTGTAGTCTACTACAATATTCTTTAAGTTTTCGATCTGTTTAATTTTATTGTTAATGTATGACTTAAAAGAAATACAATCTTTATAGTGATACCAAGATCGACTTTTTATTGACTCGCAAAAATTGAAAACTAATTTAGAATGTTGTTTTAGATTTAGATTTAAGATTTATTTAGCCTGGTGGAGTTAAGGCCATGTGGCCTTCTCTTCCACTCACCAGGACAAACATATATTACATAAGAATATAACAATCTTAATTAACTCTAATATTAAACACTAAGTAAAAATTTGATCAAAAGATAATATCTAATATACATATTACGATCTATAATACAACCAGTTAATATTAGTTAAAATTAAGACTAAAACTAATAATAAAATGTATACAAGCAAGACATATTAAATTGTCCCTGTCTAGTGTATATAAAAAACAGGAAAATAATGAGATATAGAAAACTAATTTTACGATTATACAATATTTAAAACAAAACAAATAAAAATATTTGTTATTCTTAATATTATTTACATAAATAATTAAATATATTAATATTGCTAAAAGAATACTATCAGTGAGGTGTATAAGTTAGTTTGTTATTAAATAATTCTTTAGTTTGTTTTTGAAGGATGTTATAGTTTGACAGTCTCTGACATAGGGTGGAAGGGAATTCCATGTTTTGGTAAGTGACACCGTAAAAGATAATGAATAATATACAGTGTGATGAGGCGGGATATAAAGGACAATGTGCTGATGGGATCGAGTGTCAAGATTATGTGTGTCGGATAGTCTGATGAAGCGGCGTGATAAATAATTAGGCGATGATGTGTGAAGTATTTTATAGAGAAGGGATAGGGAATGGACAGTTCTACGATCTCTTAGACGAAACCACGATAATTGTTCCAGGGACGGTGTAACATGGTCAAATTTGCGAATACCACAAATAAAACGTGCGCAAGAATTATGAACACGTTGAAGTCTTTGAGTGGAAATAATATTTAAGTCTGTAAAAAGAGTGTCACAATAATCAAAATGGGGCATTGCAAGTGTTTCTACTAACATTTTCCTAAGGGCGAATGGCAAACAATTTCGTACACGATTTAATGAATGTATTATTGAGAAGACTGTTTTGCATGTATGGTTTAGTTGTGTATTCCAATTTAAGTTTTTGTCAATAAATACTCCTAGAATTTTTACTGTCTCACTATAAGGGATTTGAACTCCGTTTAGTGACACATGCGAAACTGTGTTTAGGTTAATTGTAGATAATAGTCTCTGATGACCCATAATGATTGATTGTGACTTTTTAGGATTTAATTGCAGTCCATATTTAACTGTCCAAGTTATTAGTGAGTCAAGATCCTCGTTAATTTTGGCAACAGCGTCATTTAGTGAATATTTGTCTGTGTGGATGTAGATTTGCATGTCGTCGGCAAATAAATTATGTTTGCAATGCTTTAGGGAGTTAGATATGTCATTTATGTAGATTGAAAAAAGCAAAGGTCCAAGTACCGAACCCTGTGGAACCCTAGCTTTACGGAAGGACCAAGAATAACATAATGTATGATTTCCTATAACAGATTGCTGGCGCTCATGAAGGTAGGAATTGAACCATTTCGTGGCACTATCAGAGAGTAAGAGGTTTTTAAGTTTATGCAACAATAAGTCCAAGTCTACCGTGTCGACTTGGTTTAAAGAATTTTTAGCCTCCTGCATATTTATGTAAGTTAATAATTTCCATTGAGATGAGTAAAGTTGTACGTAACCTCGTGCGTCAAAATAAACATCCGCGGTTTTGTTGATGGTTTTGTGTTCGAAACCTAGTGGGAGTACTGATGGTAGTACAAGGACTAGGTTAATGAGTATCGGCAGAATCATCCTGCAAAGAAGAGGAAAAATAAGGTTTCACTCTGTTTGCATGTACTACTTGAATCTTACTTTTTATTTTAGCTACCCTTGAATTCCTATTGTTGTAATTATTCTTATTTCCTATGAACTGTAGTGCAAGTGTACCGTTATCATTGACCTTTACAATATTGTAAGGTCCTAACCATGGACAACTTAGTTTCTTAGATACTCCAACCTTTGTTGCGTCGTTACTTAATAAAACCTTCATTCCTTCTTTGAATATTGCATAATTCGCTTTATTTTATCGTACTTTTCTCTTTGATCTTCTTTTATTTTCACTAAATTTCTTTTTGCAATGTCATGTGACACTTGTAACCTATATCTGGTATCAGCTATTAAATCATCATAATTATATAGTGGGGTAGTGGGAGGTTTTTGCAACACTCCTGGAAGATTAGCTAATCTACCGTACAATAATTCAAATTGAGTATACTTTGTAGCTGTATGTGGAGTGGTATTGTAAACAAACGTTGCGAATGGGATCCATTTTTCCCACTCTGTCTGCTTATCCGTACAAAAACAACGAAGATATTCTACTAACACTTTGTATGACCTCTCTAGTGACCCGTTGCTTTCAGGATGGAAAGTTGATGTTGTAATTTTATTAATATTAAATAATTTACACATTTGTTTGAATAGATTACTCGTAAAGTTAGCGCCCTGGTCACTTAAAATAATTTGTGGAATTCCATGCACAAGACATATCTTTGTAACGAATTCTTCCGCTACCGTATTAGCTTCCTGGTTTAAAATTGGGATCGCAATAATATATTTAGTAAGGTTATCCTGACAAGTCAAAACATATTTACATCTGTTTTCTGTCATCGGTAAGGGTCCTACTATATCAACCGCTACTTTAGCCCACGCTTCTGATTGCGTATCTGTGATTGCTAACTCTTGCCTTGTTAACGGCCTTGTAGCCTTGTTTCTCTGACATACATCGCAATTTCTTATATAATTTTCAATTTCTGTTTTCATATTTTGCCATGAAATGTATAGTTTTATTCTTTCGTAAGTTCTGTGAATAGCTTGGTGTCCACCAATAGGGCACTCATGCATTTCTTTAATTATGTTTTGTTTTCGCTCATGTGTTAACTCACTTTCATTTATTAAGAGACAGAGATTCGGATCTCTTGATAAAGCATCCGCATTTGTATTTCTTTTTCCAGCTTTATATTGGATATCATACTGACACTCTTCTAACAAGAGGCGCCATCGAAGCAACCTCGAACTCGGGTCTTTGACATTAAAGATCCATGTCAATTGCTTATGGTCTGTTACGATTGTAATATGGCGTCCTAAAAGATAAGGTCTGAAATGTTTGCATCCCCGTACTAGGTCACGACAAAAACTCTGGTGGCAGCGGCGGTGGATCGTTAGCGACGGTTCGTAGGTTCGAGAACTGGAGAGATCGTCGAGGAAATCCACTTGAGGAGACGGTACCACTCCACAAGACCATCCCCGAGCTGAGCGGACTGCTACAGTGAATAAGAACATCAACGAGGCTGATCAATAACCCGAGGGTCCCTGTTCAACCTCCACTCCTAAAACCTGAAGGGAAGCCCAGGATAATCAAGTCTATACTCATCTACCTGTTTCTTAAATTCGTTCCTATTATTCTAAACTAGTGTTTTGATATTAGTGCTGCAATATGTCATTACAGAAAGCAGGCGTCGATTCCCTTAGTAATAACGATGAAATTAACTATATCAGTGTTCCTCAGGCCATTAAATTAATTAATAAACCGTTTAATGGTAATAAATCAGAGTAGAGAGAATTCATTTCAAATGTCGAGACTGCTATTTCGGTCATTAATCCAGATAATTATGATTTGATGCTTAAATTTGTTGAGTCTAAAATAACGGGTGATGCTAAAACAAAATTATTGGCTAGGTCAGATAGGTCAAGTTGGGAAGATATAAAACAAATTCTTGAGGAAAACTATACAGTGCGTAGGACAATAGATTTCTTCGCATGTAAATTATTTCATAGCAAATAAGGATCAAGTGAAGGTGTTGCAAATTGGGGCAGTAGAATAGACACTATGTCGACTGAATTGACTGAAGCCATGATTAGAGTTTTGCCCGACAGACATCATGAAGGTGCGATAGCATTTTAAAAATATATTACGAATGCTTGTTTTATACAGGGTCTACATGAGGAAAGAATTCAGACTGTAGTTAGGGCTAGGGACGAACGCATGCTTCTGCCTAACGCAATCGAGGTTGCTTTAGAGGAAGAAAGCGCAATATTGCCAGGTAGATATAAGAAACAGGGTGTGCCACAGAAAACTAATAACTTTGTAAAGAGAGATCGAACTGATTACCGAGGAAGTAGTGACAGGAAATATAGGTCTTTTCGAATAAATGTCACTTGCTTTAAGTGCCAGAAGGAAGGGCACATTGCCAAGGAGTGCCGAGACGCTCCGCGGTGTAGGACGTGTTCCAAGGTGGGACACGAAACAAAGGACTGTCGTGCACAGGGCCGGCAAGGAAACTCTCATTGACGGAGCCCAAAGCAACCGGGGTTATCCGAAGATGAAGAGGCAGGTTGCGTAGTAGAGATGGGATCCCATGAAAAACACGTAACTCAAATAAGTACGGTAAAGGAAATAAGTGTACACGAAAATGAGATAAAGGAAGTTAAAACAAATGTGTTGAGTTTGGATGTGAACCAAGGGTGTTCACATAATGATGATATAATGGTAATCAATCTCCGAGGAGATAATTTAAAGTGTGGTCGGACACTCGTTGACACAGGGTCGCAAGTGTCCCTCGTTCGATACAACTCTCTAGTAAATGTGCCAAATATAGAAAAGGTGAATGTGATACTACAGGGTGTGACAGGATCTACACTAGATGTAGTAGGTAGAATTGTAATGCCAGTGTACCATAATAAATTTAAGTGTATTCATAACTTTTATGTTGTGCATGACCTCCCACAAAAACCTTGACGTCGTGACAGTCCAAGACGTTTTGAAAGAGTATGACGTACAATTAAACTTTAAGTCAGGTCAGGCTGTGATAAAGATCCCTCCCAGAACAGAAAAGGTTGTCGAACTTCCATTAAATGAGAGAGGCGATTTCTTGGTAACAAAGCAAGAAATTAAACCCGGGTATTTTTATAGGCGATGTGCTGACCACAGTTCAGAATAATAAAGTAGTTGTTTGTATTGTTAATACCTCTGAAAGGGAAAGTGAACTAGGTCCAGTTGAATTAAAATACGAGAGACCCCCTACCCAATTCTTTTGTGCTGTAAACGTTCAATCTAAAAATAAATCAAACGAAAAAAGACATACATTACTTAATGAACAGCTGAGACTAGATCACGTATTAGAAGGGAAAGAATCCATAAGGTCACTATGTCACGTGTATGTGGATATCTTTAATCTGCCAGGGGACAAGCTTACTGAGACCACAGGTGCGGTCCATTCTATCCCAACACCAGATATTCCCCCGGAACGCGCCATTCATGTAAAACCGTATCGTATCGCCGAAGCGCAGAATGCGGAAGTACAAAGGCAAATAGAACAAATGTTAGAGGACGAAATCATAGTACCGAGTTCGAGTCCTTACAACTTTCCGATCTTAGTTGTTCCAAAAAAGATGGACGCTTCCAATAAACGCAAATACAGGGTATGTATTGATTTTCGCCGATTAAGTGACGTAACTATAGGTGATTCTTACCCCCTCCCTTGTATTCAGGACATTCTAGACAAACTAGGTAGGTCAAGATATTTTACAGCTCTTGATAGTGCTAGCGGATATCACCAAATTCCAATTGCGGAAAGTGATAGGTAAAAGACAGCATTTAGTACTTCTACAGGACATTATGAATATACTAGGATGCCATTTGGACTTAAGGCAGGGCCCGCGACTTTCCAAAGGTTAATGAATACTGTTTTATCAGGATTAATTGGTATTAAAGCATTAGTTTACCTTGATGATGTGATCGTGTACGGAGAAACAATAGAGGAGCATAATGAGAAATTAAGAAGTGTTTTCGATAGGTTTCGGCAGTATAAATTCAAGTTACAGCCAGATAAATGTGAGTTCTTAAAGACAGAATTAACTTATTTAGGACATATTGTGTCAGGAGACGGTGCTAAACCAGATCCTAAGAAAGTCGAGTCTGTGGTTCAATTCCCGGCTCCGACGACGCAGACAGAAATAAAATCATTTTTGGGACTAGCAGGCTACTATAGGAGATTTATTCCAAATTTAAGTTCATTAGCAAGGCCGTTGACCGAGCTATTAAAAAAAGACGTTTCGTTTAAATGGACAGATAAGGAAGAAGAAGCTTTTAATGCATTAAAGTTAAAATTAGTAAACCCACCACTACTTCAATACCCAGATTTCACAAGGCCATTCATTTTGACAACAGATGCAAGTAAAAATGCTATTGGTTGCATATTGAGCCAAGGTAAGACAAGAGAAGATTTGCCAATTGCATATGGGTCAAGGACACTTAACAGTCATGAGAAAAATTACACTGTATCGGAAAAAGAGCTACTTGCTATAGTATGGGGATGCAAACAATTCAGACCTTATCTTTCAGGACGCCATATTAGAATCGTAACAGACCATAAGCAATTGACATGGATCTTTAATGTCAAAGACCCGAGTTCGAGGTTGCTTCGATGGCGCCTCTTGTTAGAAGAGTGTCAGTATGATATCCAATATAAAGCTGGAAAAAGAAATACAAATGCAGATGCTTTATCTAGAGATCCGAATCTCTGTCTCTTAATAAATGGAAGTGAGTTAACACATGAGCGAAAACAAAACATAATTAAAGAAATCCATGAGTGCCCTATTGCTGGACACCAAGGTATTCACAGAACTTACGAAAGAATAAAACTATACATTTCATGGCAAAATATGAAAACAGAAATTGAAAATTATATAAGAAATTGCGATGTATGTCAGAGAAACAAGGCTACAAGGCCGTTAACAAGGCAAGAGTTAGCAATCACAGATACGCAATCAGAAGCGTGGGCTAAAGTATCGATTGATATAGTAGGACCCTTACCGATGACAGAAAACAGATGTAAATATGTTTTGACTTGTCAGGATAACCTTACTAAATATATTATTGCGATCCCAATTTTAAACCAGGAAGCTAATACGGTAGCGGAAGAATTCGTTACAAAGGTATGTCTTGTGCATGGAATTCCACAAATTATTTTAAGTGACCAGGACGCTAACTTTACGAGTAATCTATTCAAACAAATGTGTAAATTATTTAATATTAATAAAATTACAACATCAACTTTCCATCCTGAAAGCAACGGGTCACTAGAGAGGTCACACAAAGTGTTAGTAGAATATCTTCGTTGTTTTTGTACGGATAAGCAGACAGAGTGGGAAAAATGGATTCCCATTCGCAGACGTTTGTTTTTCATATACCACTCCACAATACAGAAACAAAGTATACTCCATTTCGAAAAATTTTAACATTTGTACCGGTAGATTAGCTAATCTTCCAGGAGCATTGAAACCACCTCCCACTACCCCCATATATAATTATGATGATTTAATAGCTGATACCAGATATAGGTTACAAATGTCAAATGATATTACAAAAAGAAATTTAGTGAAAATAAAAGAAGATCAAAAAGAAAAGTACGATAAAATAAAGCGAATCATGCAGAATTCAAAGAAGGAATGAAGGTTTTATTAAGTAACGACGCAACAAAGGTTGGAGTGTCTAAGAAACTAAGTTGTCCATGGTTAGGACCTTACAATATTGTAAAGGTCAATGATAACGGTACACTTGCACTACAGTTCATAGGAAATAAGAATAATTACAACAATAGGAATTCAAGGGTAGCTAAAATAAAAAGTAAGATTCAAGTAGTACATGCAAACAGAGTGAAACCTTATTTTTCCTCTTCTTTGCAGGATGATTCTGCCGATACTCATTAACCTAGTCCTTGTACTACCATCAGTACTCCCACTAGGTTTCGAACACAAAACCATCAACAAAACCGCGGATGTTTATTTTGACGCACGAGGTTACGTACAACTTTACTCATCTCAATGGAAATTATTAACTTACATAAATATGCAGGAGGCTAAAGATTCTTTAAACCAAGTAAGAATAACATTCTAAATTAGTTTTCAATTTTTGCGAGTCAATAAAGAGTCGATCTTGGTATCGCTATACAGATTGTATTTCTTTTAAGTCATACATTAACAATAAAATTAAACAGATCGAAAACTTAAAGAATATTGTAGTAGACTACACAGAAGTCGAACCAAGTAGTACTCGTAAGAAGCGAGGTGTGTTAAATTTCGTAGGCCAAATTACTAAAATTATTTTTGGAACATTAAGTAGTGAAGATGCCGAGTATTATACAGGAAAGATTAACGAGCTAGAAGGTGAGCAAAAAGATTTTATTAGAATAGCAAAAGACCAGATGTTAGTTATAAAATCAGCTGTAACATCATTTAATTCAACATTGCGAGATGTTGATAGAAATGAGGAAACTTTAGAGAATGGTTTGGCAAGATTAACCCAACATGTAAACAATATCACTAGTGAAATATATGACGAAACTCAATCGATAGCTATGTTATCGGAACGCGTATTGCAAATTGAACGGACAATAGAAAGTACTCGCGAATTTGTTAATCTGATTGTTGAGGCAATTATTCATTCTAAAGATGGCACATTGCAGGCACAAATTATCACCCCATCAAAGATAAGAGAATTGATGAGTAAAGAACAAGCATTAAGTGGACTTGATTACCCTGTTAACCTCCCATCTCAAGAACTAATCCAAATAATTTCCACACACATTTACCTACAAGATAAGTATATTGTCTATGTTATTGAAGTTCCCTTACTTCTATCTGAGCATTATCATTTATACCGTATCATTCCCTTCCCAACCCAAGGACAACAAGGAGATACGTCCAAGTACATCTGCTTAGAAACTACGAAGGACTACATTATCAGCGATCCATTACGTCAGAACTTCGCAAAATTGACACAATACCAAATCGATACATGCTTCCAATTAAATAAATTTAAACATGTCTGCAAGGAAATGGAGCCAATACTTATCTATAAAGAGGGTGTAGACTGCGAAGCAACACTTGTGCATCCATCGACGACGGCGGTCCCGAGTTCATGCTCACATCGCATGATGGAACTTAAGAACACACTATGGTTAAGGCTAATGGGGAACGAGTTCCTTCACGTGACACCAATACCCGAGATCTTCACGTTCCTGTGCCCTAACGAAGCTCCACAATCCATTACATTGAAAGGACGAGGAAAACTGAGACTGAACCCAGGATGTAAAGGTTACAGTGCTCATACTACGATCTATGCATATTCTACTATCTCCAAAACATTTACCATTCCTGATATCACTCCTATCCTCCCAATTAACTTTGACTGTTGTCTAACCTCTGAGCAATTGAAATTCCTTGATAAAATTCAACTAAACCTTCCAATGAGTAATGTCCTTTCGCATACAGATAATCTGAAAGTAACGAGCCATAAAATTGATGAAGTTAACGATATGATTAATGATGAGAAATGGAAATTAGAGCACTCAATGAAATTAGGCTATGTGTCATGGGCAGCAACCTTAGGTATACTGACCACCGTAATCTTCATCGCAGTTAGCTGTAACTGCTGTTGTTGCAGCTCTTGCAGAACATTTAGTTTCTGGCTGTGGAAAAAATGGCAACCCATGGATTGTATCGATGGTATGAGAAAACATTGCTTTTTACAACAAACTATACACACGGGCAATGTTCATTATCACGGAAGCACTGTGACACACTACCTATCACAAGCGGAGACCGAACCAAGGACTTCACAGCAATAGATGACGAAGATTCTAAAGAAGAAGAGGTCCGCGAGGAAAATGAAAAAACCGTGTCCTTCATGGAGAACATAGTGATAAGAACGATAGATGTGTGCAACCGAGTAAAAAAAAATGTGTGAAAGTGACCACGAGAAATAATAAGTGCATCATAAAATAAGTAAAGAAATAAACAAATATTAAAAAGAACTTTGGACAGACGTTTGAAGAGAGAAATTAAAGCAATACTATACAGTAACTACTATGTTCGAAAAGTATATATATATATATATATATATATATAACAATGTATTTATAACATATATGTAACTTGTGCTCACTTATTGATGTCTTTAATATGTAATGTTTTTCTTTTATTTTAGGTAAAAGGTAATACAAATAGACGTGTCCAGTGCAAGTTTGCAAATATTCCATTACTGTGTTTAACGTTCACATTTATGCGTAACTTGTTCTCTTTTAGGTTATTCATACATTTGCAAATTACTTAAGTAAGTAATAGTAATAATAAATCTCAAGATCCTAATAGAGTAAAGAAAGAAGCTTAAAATTAAGCTCCATTGCTTTATCTTAAGGGCGGAAGTGTGCTGGCTGTAGCATTATTACCGCATATACTAATTAATTATTGCACTGTTAGCCAATAGCATAAAATCCATATATATATATATATATATATATATATATATATATTAAAGTATTGAATTAACAATCAGAATGTATTTATATTATATTATGAAAGGAAATTGCGTACTGGACACTCTAATATATAATAATAATTACATGTGGATATTCAAGTTGAAACAGGCAGGGGCGTTGAGTTTGGATAATATTACTCACCATCCCCTAGTTGAATACAGTAAGATAACATGGCTGGTAAATTCCAGTCTTCATACGTAACTTTAGAAGAGATATGTCCTTATTTGGAAATGAGGGTGATACATTCCAACTCAGCGTCCATGCCACGCCCGCTTATAAGAGGGTTTATAACGGCTGATGCCCTTGGCATCAGGGCTTATTCTTCATGGTTCCGACCTCGTCTCTATGACAGTTAGAGACACAATATTGTAACTTTTTCAATCATCGTCTTTAATAAATATATTAAATCAAGTTCTGCATTCACTGGAGTTCTTGGACTCACAACGAATCCTACCTTCAAATTGTCTGATCTACACGAGGGCCAGGTCACGACAAGATAATAGTAACTAAATATGCAGATAGACTATAAAGTTACATAAAAATAATTATGTATACTTGTAGAATTATTGAATCTTGAACTATATATGTGACTTCAGGATGTACAGTAATTTCATTGAGAAAATTCTATTCCTCTTGAAGAATGTACTTCCTACAGTGACCATACAATTTTTGTTTTTGTGAAATATTAATATTAATTCAAAACAATAAATGAATTAGTGTTATTATAAAATCAAATTAGTGTTATTTCGTTTCCAAAAACAAACTAATTGTGACAAGTCTGGTTAAGAGTTAATGTGCGGCGCACATTCACATGTAAACATGATAAAACCGTTCACGTTAGAGAAATGATGCGTAAGTTTCAGTTAGGATTTTTTGCTACATTCTTCTAAACTTAAGGTATTTTTAAATTAAGTTATTTTTAAACGTTCATTATCTATAATTTTATGTTTTTTTTATTATGCCAGTAATTTTCACTCGTACTTAAATTACTTTGTTTTCTTAAAACACAAAAGAGCATATTACTAGTCATTATACCAGGCTCGTCCAATGTTACTGCCATAGTATATACATTATCCAGATCCTGTTCGATTCTTCATATTAGAAATGACACAAGAAATGGTACTTTGTAAACAATTTTGTATTTATAATTGTTATTTCTTTTGAAAAAGAATTACAAAAAAAATGCCAATATTTTTAGTGATCTACTTTATCTACTATGTTCATCTACTTTTTTAAATGCTTAGGAAATTATGTAAATTATTTTAGTCAACTTTCTTAATGAATTCTGAAAGATAAAAAAAACTGCAAGTAATTTATACTTAAAGACATCTGAAAAGTTGGCAAATTCTTTCTAATTTTTTTTTCTGAAAAGAGTGAGAATTAAAACATGCGAAAATTGTTTACAAAGTAGCATTGCTTGTGTTGAGCTTTCAATTTTATTTCTAAAATGGATGGGAGTGCATAGGGTGCTTTCCATGCGACTGATCAACCGTGACCGAGCCAGCGAGACCTGTTTGAAATTACGTCCCGGTCAAATTTAGATGGCGTTAAATTGTTGTAAAATATTAACACAGAGAGGCGCCTCTATCGGGTTCTCTATGCTACATAGCTCGTGCTGCGCCCACTTCAGCAGCCAATCGCCTCCCCTCGGTGGCGTAGTGGGGGAAAGGTCGGTGGATCTGCTGGTCAGTCCTCCCTTCCAAGTCCGATGGACTCGCGGACTATATGTGGGGTCAACAGGGGGAAGATGAGCGACCTGTTGTCAAAGCTCACATATCCTGGCCCACAGCGGGATCAGCGGCCGCCATGGCGAAGTGTTGGGAGACTGGAGATCAGAAGCTCCTTTCTCTTGGTTCAATGAACCCGAGGACCTCTGTGGGGGCACCATGGGCGATGAGCATCCTGGATGCCTACATTGCTCAGTGGGCTGGACTCGCAGCAGCTGCACGACTAGGCCTAGTCTTGCGAACGGGCTGGTTGGGACAATACCGGGCGTAATGCTGGGAATTACCACCAGATCAGTAAGCTCGGAAAAGGAGGAAGCGCGGTCTTTTGGGTGTGGGATTAGCTCCGACTCCGGGACCGAGTGACCCAAGGACAATCTGTGAGGTCGTCAGGAGTTGAGCGACCTGACGTACTAATGCTCAGGCTGGACGCACTTCAGCAACAAGACACGTCCGCAGGTGGTGCACTGGGGGAAAGTTCGGTGGATCTGCTAGACAGTCCTCCCAGCTAAGTCTAAGGGACTCGGGAACCATTAGTGGGGTCGGCAGGAGTTGAGCACATTGTCGTACTATTGCTCATCTGGTGGAGCTTGCGAGCTCCGTGCTGGACCACAACTGCAACAGGACACCTGCGAACGGCTCGGACCAGTGCAGAGGGGAGTAACTGTGCTGGTTCCCGGCTAAGCCTACGGGCTCGTGGACAAACTGTGGGGTCACCAGGAGATGAGCACCTGGATGTACTAAAGTCTCACACTGTGGGGCTTGAGGACTCAAGCCATAACCGGTCTCACAATGGCTGCAGGATGCGTCCCTGGAGGTAGAACAAGGGAACGGTCGGTAGATCTGCGTCAGCAGTTCTCCCGGCTAGGCTCGAGGAGCCCGTGGACCAACTGTGGGGTCGTCAGGAATGAGCAACATGACGTACTATGTAGCTCAGCAATTTCCGTGAAGTTGCGACTCCAACACCTTCTCCCTGAGGTGTTGGTTTTAAGCCGAGAACTCATGATAGGGAAGACAAGATACTGGAACTTGGGAGTATGGTCATTGACCGAGGTATCCCAAGGGGTGGAGGCATGGGCCTAGATGTCATTTCTACAGGACAAAATATTCAACAATTACTTACTGATCCTCCAAGTTGTAGGTTGGTTGTTAGGACAGTCTCCGTAAACATTTCCTACAAAAGAAAGACAAATATTATGTATAGTCGGGAAAAACATAGTTGAAAGGCCAAATCACTAAATCAATGCTATGATGTTATTTCTATTTTACGATAAACTTACTTATTAAAAGTAAAGATCATTAGCATCTCAATACAAATCCCAGCGATAAAGGGTCAAAAATGCTTAATGTCTCGTATTTCAAGCTTGGTGTTTTTTATTACGTGCCACAAATCTAGACAGGGAACCAAATTCTTTAGTACGCTTCCGAAGGAATCTAGTGTAGGGATTTTTATGCTCTGAAAATTCGCACTAACTGGCCGTGTGTTAACACTTGCATTTTTAAATTTGAGAGCTAGTATGCTAACCACTACGTATTCCACCATTATCGATTACAGCACCTATGATGGGGAAAAATGAGAGAGAGAAGAAACAATTGTGCTCTAATCGTATACGTATTATATGTCTTTTATCAAATTATTTTCTAATATTAAACAATGCCACTTTTTAAAGTTAAATTTACCGTTATGAATATTTAAACGGATAAAACTATGTATAATGACGTAGTGCATAGCCTCTCCTTTGTAAGGAGTGACTGGTCGAAGTTAATTGTTACTTACCTTATTTGCTCATAGGTATCATGGACGGTATGCGGTCAACACACCGACCCAATGGGACATCTAACTGAAACTAAGGTATTACTATGATATTGAGGTCGGTAAATTTGCTTAGAGGCCTCTTAATTCAGGCTTAAGGATCTTTTACGAGCCTGTAAATTCTTCAGACTCGGGACTCACAGCTTGAATAATAATAACAATAATAATAACTATTATAATACTACTTATAATTAATAATAAATTAATTATAAATCATAATTACTTTATAATTAATATTGATAATAATGATATCATGAAAATACTGTAAAATTTCAGAATAAAACTCTTTGGAAAATTTTAGGACATAAAGAGATGCGAATGCAGAAGACTTACATAACAGTGAGCTACGTGATATAATAAGAAAGTTAAGTCTCATAGACTGCAGTGCTCAGGACAAGTGGCACGAATGGTGAATAAAAGAGAGTCATGGAAGCTTCTTGTAGGAAAACCAGACTGAAACGGCCATTCGGTGGAACAAGAATGAAGTGGTAGTATAACATTAACTTTGATTTGAGGGAAGCAGATTATACTCGGGACGATTTGAAAACATTAGCCCAGGATAGGGATGTATGGAGAGCTATGTCCATGCGGTCATGAAATTACGAGTTCAATAGTGAGTTAGATGGTTAGTTTAAAACACATGATTTCATACAGTCAAATCTCGTAGACTTCGGTGAACAGCACATGTAACATAAATGAGAAATGAAAGAAGGGCATGGAGAGACTGTAGGAAAACCAGAGGGTAGGCCAAAAAAGAGGTGGGGGGTTAATATTAACAGTGATATCAGGGATGTAGAATATACAAGAAATGACTGGGAAACATCCTAGGATAGGGATGTATGGAGAGCCTATACCCGCGAGGCTATGATACTCCTCTTCGATAGTCACATTACGTTAGACGAGAAAGTGGGCAAGTTAATGTTCAGATTATTGGATGATCCGGTGCTCCATGTGTGTTATATCTTCCATTCGTTATCGTTAAAAAATAAGTTTTACGTTGTATATATGCCGTTGTTGCTCTAAATCATCTCAAATCCACATTCAATTTTCAAGACATTTATCGCAATTTTTTGGGATATAATCAACACATACGTTTTTCTCATGAAATTATGCACATATTGCTAAATAATTTGCGTGTTTTTTAATTTTTAAATTCAATTAACGTAGGTGTGCTGATAAAATCAGGGGGAGAAAAATTGATGGACAAGATATGCTGGTTGCTTAGTATGATTTGGGAAAAAGAAGCTCTTCCAGATGAATGGAAGGAATCAGTTATAGAACCAATTTATAAGAAAGGAGATAAAACTGATTGCAACAACTACAGGGGCATCTCATTACTTTCAACTTCGTACAAAATTCTAACAAATATATTAGTAAGCAGGCTTACTCCCTATATTGATGACATTCTAGGAGATCATCAATGTGCATTTAGAAGAAACAGGTCTACAACAGATCAGATTTTTAGATTAAGACAGATTTTAGAAAAGAAATGGGAATATAATGGTACTGTAAATCAACTATATGTAGACTTCAAAAAAGCATATGATTCAATTAAGAGGGAGAAGTTATATAGTATCCTGCTGGAGTTCGGAATTCCTAAAAAGTTAGTTAGACTTATACGAATGTGTCTAAATGGCACAAAAAGTAGGGTGCGTGTAGGCAAACAGTTTTCGGACACTTTTGAAATCCAGAATGGGTTGAAGCAAAGAGATGCACTATCTCCTCTACTATTTAATTTTGTACTAGAGCATGCCATTAAATCTTTAGAGAATGAGAAAGGCTTACAACTGAATGGTATTAATAAGCAGTTAGTTTATGCTGATGATGTAGTATTATTGGCCGATAGCGAGGAGACACTAAAGGCCAACACGCACACACTATTGAGTAACACTAAGAAATTAGGACTGGAAGTAAATATCAATAAAACTAAATTTATGGTCACATGTAGAAATTCATTATATAATGGAAATGGACAGCTAATGACAAATGAGGGAAATTTTGAGGAAGTGGCTGAATTCAAATACCTAGGAACAATAATCACAAATAGGAATGAGATGCATAAAGAAATTAAACATAGGCTCAATTCTGGAAATGCGTGCTATTATGCATTGCAGAGACCCTTGATATCCCAACTCCTTTCAAAAAACGTTAAACTGAAAATATATAAAACTATTATTCTACCAGTTATATTATATGGGTGCGAAACATGGACTCTTACTTTAAGGGAGGAAAGGAGATTACAAGTATTTGAGAATAAAGTACTTAGGAAAATTTTTGGACCAAAGAGAGATGAACAGACAGGTGAATGGAGAAGACTACATAACAATGAACTACATGATCTTTATAGGAACCCAGATATAATAAGAACAGTTAAGTCTCGTAGACTGCGATGGGCAGGACATGTTGCACGTATGGGGAATGATAGACTTGCATGGAAGCTTCTTGTAGGAAAGCCAGAGGGAAAACGCCCAGTTGGTAGGTCAAGAATGAGGTGGGAGAATAACATTAACTATGATTTGAGGGAAGTAGATTATACAGGGAATGATTTGAAAGTATTAGCTCAGGATAGGGATGTATGGAGAGCGTATGTCCGCGCGGCCATGAACCTACGGGTTCCATAGTGCCAGTGAGTAGAGTAGAGTAAGTGCTTCTGGAATGAAATCCACTATCATGTCACTGAATATATTTACCAAATTGTAAAGATTTATACTCGGCAAGCGCCTGTTTCATCCAATGTACGCGTGCAGTGTTGCAAATTAACAAAACACAATCGCTTAGTGTCACCTTGTATCACCTTGACGCAGTTATGACAACACAAACGGATCGTCAATTAACATGGAAAACGAAATATTTTAAAAACTTCAAAGTTTAAAATAAAATATATACTCTATGTAATTGCTCAGATATGTTTTAATATTATCTTTGAATAGCATAATTTTTAAAAATTACCTGAAAATGTTTATTTTTTACGCAGCTTTGATACTTTTCGTGCAAATATTAAAAATAATATAATATGTGTATTTGATTGAAATTTTACCCAGGCCATTGAGTCACTTATTGATTTTTCCGGAGATGGAGAATGACAAATAGATTGTTGCCACATCTACATTATTTCTCAGGCTATATTTTGTAAACAGATTTCGCATGTAAATTACCCATTTTTTCGAACTTTATAAATATGAAACATAACGTAACGAAAAATTTCAAAACCCTTAATAATAATATAATAATAATAATAATAATAATAATAATAATAATAATAATAATAATAATAATAATAATAATAATAATAATGATATATTATGTATTATATATATTACTATGTAATGTAATAATAAAATTAATAATAATTATTATATAATTCTAATATTATCTGATTCACCTCTGTGGTCTCGAAGTACCGTGGTGCCTTGTCACGCAGCGGACCCGGGTTTGATTCCCGGTAGGGTCAGACTCATGGTTGAAGTTTTTTCGGTGTTTTTCCTCTCCTGTAATACAAATGTCAGGAAGCTTAGAGCCCAACGTCTCCGAAAATCATACGGCCATCATCATCGTCATCATCATCATCATCCTTCACCGGTGTGGAAAGCAACGGAAAGCTATCACACCTATAATTCCCTAGTAAAGCTGCAAAGCATAGCATTAAAATGCTATGATTGCAGTGAAAGACCTGCCGTCGGGTAGAATTACTATGGATGGAAGGATAATATTATTTATAACTATGAATAAATAAATTTTAAATTGTAATTATATAATAATTTAGGGCTATTGATGTATTTATATACAGATTTTCAAATGATTACACATCTTTCTATGCCTAAAGTTTTGTTTTCCTTCTCCACTCATCTCTTTCCATCCACTCCATATTCTCCCGTCCTCTTGTTCTCATTCCAGTTCTTATTTCTTGCATCCACGAGTTTCGAGGTCTTACTTTCCTTCTTCTTCCAGCTGGACACCATTCCAAAGTTTTTCTAGGTAACCTCTTTTCTTGCATTCGTCGTATATATAATTCCATCCATAGTAATTCTGCCCGAAGGCAGGTCCTTCACTGCAATCATAGCATTTTCATGCTATGCTTGCTGCTCTACTAGGGAATTGTGTAGGTGTGGTAGCTTCCCGTTGCTTTCCACACCTGTGAAGGATGATGATGATAATGGTAATGATAAGGATGATGATGATGATGATGCTCATATGATTTCGGGGACCGTTTGGGCCTTAAAGTTTTCCTGACATTTGTCTTACAGGTGAGGAAAAACCCCGATAAAAACCTCACCCAGAAAAACTGCCCCGACCGGGGATCGAACTCGGGCCCGCTGCGTGACAAGGCAGCACGCTACCTCGAGACCACAGCGGTGGACTGTATATATAATTACTAATAATAATTATAAATATAACAACAATAATACAATGAAAATACTATAATATTTCAAAATAAAGTTCTTAGGAAAATTTTAGGACAAAAATGAGATGAACAGACGGACAAATAGAGGAGCCTTCATAACAGTGAGCTGCATGGTCTATATAGGAAACAAGATATAATAAGAATAAGTCTCGTAGACTGCGATGCGCAGGATATGTGGCAGGAATTGGGAATATAAGAGGGGCAATGAAGCTACTTGTAGGAAAACAAGAGTGAAAACGGTCATACGGTAGATCAAGAATGAAGCGTAAGAATAACGTTAACCAATGATTTGAGGGAAGTAGATTATATAGGGGATGATTATAAAACAATAGCTCAGAATAGGGATGTATAGAGAGATTATGTCGGCGTGGTCATGAACCTATGGTTCCTTAGTGCCAGTAACTTACACGGTTAGTTTAAACTACATGATTTTATAGTGACAAGTTTCAATCAATGAGGATCATGGAAACTTCTTGTAGGAAAACCAGAGGGAAAATGGCCAGTTGATAGACCAAGAATGTAGTGGGAGAATAACATTAATCATGATTTGAATGAAGTAGATTATACAGGGGATGATTGGATAACATTAGCTCAGGATAGGGATGTATGGAGAACTTATATCCCCTCGGACATAAACCTACGGGTTCGATAGTCTCAGTGAATTAGTTTAAACGACATGGTTTTTACAATCAAGTCTCGTAGACGTCGGTAAGCAGTTCATGTACCACAAATGAGGAATGAAGGAGGGGCATGAGAACTGTGTAAGAAAACCATAGTATATGGCCAATATTAACAATGGTATCAGTAAAGTAGAATATACAAGTCGTGATTGGAAAACATCTAAGAATAGGGATGTATGGGGAGTTTATGCGCGTGAGGAAATGTTACTTCGGTTCGATAGTGACAGTAAGTTAGGTGAGTAAGTGGGCAAGTTAATGTACACAAGATTATTGGATGATCTGTCGCACCATGAGTTGTCTCATCCGTTTGTAAACGATTAAAAAAAAAGGAAGTTTTACGTTGTAATTATGCAGTTCTTGCGCTAAAATCACCTCAAATTGACATCCAACGTTTAGGGTATTTACCGCAATTTTTTTGGGATATAATCAACATATATGTATTCCACATGTAATTATTCACCTATTGGTATAATAATTTGTGCGTTTTTCAATTTTTAATTCAATTAACGTAGGTGGACTTTTGGCATGAAATCCGCTATCATGACATTGAAAGTAAAATCATAAATATAATATGTTAGTATGGATAAATCACTTATTGCGAATTTATAACACTTATTTATAACTGATCACAGTTATTCAGCACAGCTATTAAGTTTAAAACCAGGAAATATTAAAAAGTAACCAAAATCTGATGTAATCAACAACATATCTTAGAAAAAATTAAATAAAAAATAAAGTTGCGATGAGTTATTTTTGTTAGTT
The DNA here is from genome assembly GCA_030220185.1 of Diploptera punctata. Classification (NCBI taxonomy): domain Eukaryota; kingdom Metazoa; phylum Arthropoda; class Insecta; order Blattodea; family Blaberidae; genus Diploptera; species Diploptera punctata. The sequence goes on along the minus strand of JASPKZ010007981.1, from coordinate 11,605 downwards.
TTTAAGTTTAAGACGCATATATAAATAATTATAACAGCATAACTGTTTTTATAGCTGTTATAAATGGATATTTAACTGTTACATCTGCTATGATGACGTCACACGTCTTCATATTAAACCAAATTATAAGATTTATACTCGGCAGGCGCCTGGTTTATCCAATGTACGCGTGCAGTGTTGCAAATTAACAAAACACAATCGCTTAGTGTCACCTTGTGTCAGCTTGACGCAATTCTGACAATACAAACGGATCGTCAATTAACATGGAAAGAAAAGATTTTAAAAACTTTGAAGTTTAAAATAAAATATATACTTCGGGTAATTGCTGAGAGATGTTTTAATATTATTTTTGAATAGTTACATTTTTCAAAATTGTCCGAAAATGTTTATTTTTTATGTAGCTTTGATAGTTTTCGTGTAAATATTAAAAATAATACAATATGTATATTCGATTGAAATATTACCCAGGCCATTAAGCTACTTATCGATTTTTCCGGATACGGAGAATTACAAGTAGAATGTTGCCATATCTACATTATTTCACAGATTATGTTTTGTAAACACATTTCGCAAGTTAATTAGCCTTTTTTTTGTAACTTTATGAATAAAAACCATATCATGCATGAAATTAATTGCGCAAAATTTGGAAATTCAATATAATAGTAGTAGTAATAACAACAACAATAATAATAATAATAATAATAATAATAATAATAATAATAATAATAATAATAATAATAAAGATAATAAAAATAATAACAATAATAAATTATATAATTATAAGGAATCGGACAATGTCAAATACATTAAACATTTATTTACAGACACACATACACACATATATACACACACACACATATATATATATATATATATATATCCACCGCTGTTGTCTCGAAGTAGCATGCTGCCTTGTCACGCAGCGGGCCCGGGTTCGATCCCCGGTCGGGACAGTTTTTCTGGGTGAGGTTTTTATCCTCACCTGCAAGACAAATGTCAAGAAAACTTTAAAGCCCAAACGGTCCCCGAAATCATATGGCCATCATCATCCCTATCATTATCATCATCATCATCCTTCACTGGTGTGGAAAGCAAGCTACCACACCTACAATTCCCTAGTAAAGCTGCAAAACATTGCATGAAAATGCTATGATTGCAGTGAAAGACCTGTCCTCGGGCAGAATTACTATGGATGGATGGATGGATGGATATATACTCGTACATATATAAAATTGTAACATAAAAAATTATATTCAAAGTATTAAAAGTTAAAATATAATAATAATAATAAATTAATAATAATTTTATTATGAGAATTTTCCTAATCATTGAGGTTTTTCTCGAACCAATCTTGAGAATTCAAATGAGAATTAAAGAAAATACATAAATGACTACGGACTTACAGATTATTATCAGTTTGTAATACACATTCACAAATTTCCTTCAATTAAAGTTCTCCATTGTGCTCTGTCCTGAGTCTTGATCCTTAAACCAAATTTCCTTAGTAAATGCTGATTGTTATTTTTCCTTTTCTGCTCCTTCTTCCAATTCCCCATGTATGGACGACCTTCGGTAGTCTTCCATCCTGCATTCTTCTTAAGTGTCCATACCATATTAGACTTCTGGTGTTCAGTCTTATCCGTTATAAGTCTTTTTACATTCATCCATTTTCTAATTTCTGTATTTCTAATTGTTTCCAGTCGAGAATCCATTCCATTAACTTAGTTGAACCTCTCACCTTATAGGTCCTTTTATTTTCATACGCCATCCGGGTCCTACACTGACCTGACCTGTAATGGAGAGGGATTTTAACTATGGATAACGCACACTTTCTTGACCACACAAGGACATGGAGGGCCTCCCCGAATGAGTGAACAGCTCAATGTCAAAGCCTCTTCCGAACAACATTAAGACGACACCATTCATACAAACATTCATACTAAACATGGCGAATATGATTACGATGGCCAAATGATAAGAGATATTTTTGGACATTAAAGTTTCCTGATATTTATCTTACAGGTGAGGAAAAGCTCGGGGAAAAAAAACCTTCACTCAGGTAAGTCCCTACCGGGGCATCAAACCCGGGCTCGCTGCGTACGAGGCAGCGACACTACTCAGAGACCTCAGCAGAAAAAAACAATAATAATAATAATAAGATTGTGCCTACAGGTCAAAGGGCGAAAAAAGTATCTTGGTCAAACCAGCGATTATCTTTCAAGTAAAAATACAACCGTTAAGAAACGCGGATGTAGATTTCACTTGAAGTAAAATATTCTGGAGATGAAATAGTCCTCCATTCGGATCTCGGGATGAGGTCTACTTCAGGGAGTCCATGTCAAAAGCTCCTAGACTGTCATAGGCAGGACGTGTGCCAGGAAACAGAGGCATGGAAATTGTTTGTAGGAAAATTATATACAAAGTTGAGTTCCATAAGGTAGCAGGGTGAACCGAGCTTCAATTATAAACTAAATAAAATACGTTTTAGTTGGTAGACCTGGTTGTAGTGGAGCAAACCATGGAATTTTGAATACATAAGATATTAATTGGACCATGTTATGCATCAACCGGCTAAGATCCATTTTAAAAAGATATTTTGATGTCATCTGTTGCACTGACTCATGAAGTAAGAGTATGTACACTTTTAGCAACAAATCTTTAAATAAACTTCATCAGTCCTATGTTTGCAACAAACGACTATGAAACCAGATCTTAATAAATGCTAATCTAAATTTTGCATCATGCAGCTAAGCGTCAAATATATCCGCTCTTAGATTGTTGATGCATACAAGGAAAATAACTTGCAATATCCAGTATTGTTAGTTTGTCGCTACAATAAATAGTGAAGATTTACTTAAACTTTTCTCGAAACTTCAATAATGACGCATAGCCGGATGATGCATAACGCCACTAGTTAAACATTTGCATAATTGATTAAATGTTACAGGTGTGCCATAATTATTGAATAAGAGTATTAAAATAACTGAAATATAAGGGTTCTGTTTTGATAACGCCACGCGCTATTTTCATATGTTATGTTACCTTTCCTCACCTGTAAGGCAAATGTCAGGAAACTTTAAGGCCCAAACGGTCCCTGAACATCATCTGACCATCATATTCACCATTATCATATTCGTCATGTTTAGTATGAACATGTGTGTGTGTGATGTTTTTACTATAATGAATTTGTATGAACTGCAATTCATCCTACATGTCCTGCCCATGGCAGTCTAAGAGACGTAATTTTCTCTTTATATCTGGCTGCCCATAAAGGTAATACAGCTCACTGTAACACAGTTTTCTATATTCCCCTCATTGATCATAACTCTTTTTTGTCCAAAAATCTTCCTAAGAACTTTATTCTCAAAACCAATACTCGTAATATTCTCTCCACCCTTTAAACTTATAATTTATAATCAAGGTTTGGCATCCACATAGCATAACTAGGATAATAATAGTTACATATATATAAGTGGAAAGCAACGGGAAGCTACCACAACTACAATTCCCTAGTAAAGGTGCAAAGCATAGCATGGAAATGCTATGATTGCAGTGAAAGACTTGCCCTCGAGTAGAATTACTATGGATGGATGGATATATATATATATATATATATATATATATAATATATATATATATATATATATATTCAGCTTATATTTTTTTAAGAAGTTGAGAGGACGAATGTCTCTATAATGCATAATAGCATACATTTCCAGTATTGAGCCTATGTTTAATTAATTCTTTGTGCATCTCATTCCTTTTCCAATTGATTCTTAAAAGTATTTGAAATCAGACACTTTCTTTTTCAAAATTTTCTTCATTTGTCACTAACTATCCGTTTCCATTAAACAATATTCATCAACTATCATAACATCGGGGTAACGTAACTCCACCTACAAGGCGCTCTAACCTAAGAAGTGGGTTGTAATTCCGCCAATTCCGGAGAAGAAACCAGGAATGTTTAAGACAACCTAGTGGCATTGTTAATAAATTGCAAAATATGACTAATAATAATAATAATAATAATACTTTAATAACTTACTGGGGACTATCGAACCCATGGATTCAAGGCCGCGCAGAGATACGTTCTCCATATATCCCTTACCTGAACTAATGTTACACAATCATCCCCTGACCTCATTCTTGACCTATAAACTAGACGTCTCCCTCTGGTTACTCTACAAGAACCTTCCAAGGCTCTTTCGTTCCCCACTCGTGCCACATATCCTGTTCATCGCAATCTATGTGTCTTAAATCATCTTATTGTATCTGCTTTTCTATAAAGATCATCTCTGTTATAAATGATTCTCCTTTCATCTGTCTGTTCATCTCTTAAAATTTTTCCTTAAAAATTTATTCTCAAATACCGAAACTACTAATCTTTTCTCCTCCCTTAAAATGAGAGTCCACGTATCGCATCCATGTAATATAATTGGGAGAATAACAGTTTTATATATTTTCAGTTTAACTTTTTTTAGAGAAGTTGGAACGACCTGAGCCCCTGTAATATATAATAGCATACATTTCCTGAATTAACCCTTGTTTAATTTATTTGTGCATCTCATTCCTATTTGTAATTATTGTTCCAAGGTTAATATTTGAATTGAACCACTTTCTCAAACTTTCCCTCATTTGTTATTAACTGTGTATTACTGTTTATTATACCATTATACAGGGCTATTCTGAAAGAAGTAACAGACTTCAAAAATCTATTTCTTTCAAACTACAAAAAATAGAAACACAATTCCAACGCTCCTGAAAAGAGAAAAGTTTGTTGCATATCATGTTGATTGTATTAAAATGGCGACACAACAGAAAGTTGGACTGGAAGAGGAGCAGAATATCAATTTCATTACCGGTGGCCTCCCAGGTCACCCAACCTAACACTGTGTGATTTTTATCTGTGGGGTTTCGTAAAAGACAGTGTTTTTATCCCGCCCCAAAATGCCTGACACTCTTGAAATCTGCGACATCGATTTGTTGAATCTGTGAATTCGGTAACTGATTAGTGTGTTGCAATAAATGAGCCACCGTTTTGATATTTGTCGTGTAACACATGGTGCTCATGTTGAATACTGAAATCTGAACTTTTCTCTTTCCAGGAACGTTGGAATTGTATTTATATTTTTTTGTAGTTTGGAAGAAATAAATGTTTGAAGTCCGTTTCTTCTTTTTGAATAGCTCTGTATAATATATTCCTACCTGTAACCGTATATTTAGTTACATTACTATTATTATTAATAATATAATAATGTTCCCTCCATGGTATCTTTACCTTGTCGTGGTGGAGTGGCTTGCGTGCTTAAATGATCCTGAGAGCTATTGCGGCGGTAGCATTGCTGCCGATAGGGTTACCCATGCCGGACTGGTCGAAGGTGATAAGCCAGACGAAAACAGTACCTTAGTCGAAAGAGTGACGATCTTTCACCATAAAAATACAACCGTCAAGAAATGCGGACATGGGTTCATCTATCTATCTTCGGGTTTTTACAGCTGCTGCCGTCTTCCCGTACCAAACCTCCAAAGCCTACGGTCTTGGACATCTTCGATGCTTAGCCCTCTAGCTTGCATTACTGTCTTCATGTTTTCCTTCCATGTTAACCACGGTCTCCCTCTCTTCCTCTTTCTGTTCGGATGCCATTCATATAGTTGCTTTGGCCATCGCTCATCTTCCATTCTTAAGACATGTCCTAACCACTTCAATTCCTTCTCCTCAATTCTTTCAATTATGCTTTCTTCTGCTTCCATTATGTTTCTAATTTCCTTATTTGTGACATGTTCTAATCTAGACTTTCTGGCACTTTTCCGTAAATAATCCATTTCTAGAGCTATTAGTCTATTCTTGTAGTACTTATTGATTGTCCATACCTCACTTCCATACATTGCAACAGATTCCACCAATGTTTTACCAGTATATTTTTTTGTATTTTTCCAAATATGCTTATCCCACCATATGGAATTTAACGATGAAATTATTTTGCTACTCAATTCAATTCTATGTTTTATGTTCTCTTTGCCTATACCTTCAATGTTATCCATAATTATTCCCAAATATTTAGTTTGTTTCACTTGCTTTATTTGGATTCCTTCTTCCAATATTAATTTTTCTCGTTCATTGCTATTTATTGCCAGATATTCTGTTTTTTTTGTAAATTTACTGTGAGACCCCATGATTCATATGTGCTTTTCAACCTTTTTATCATGAATTCCATATCAAATTTGTCTTGCGCTAAAACCAGTTGATTATCGGCAAATTGTAATGTCAGCAAAAATCTGTTACCTATTGGGATCCCCATACCTTTGCAGCTTTGTTTCCATTTCATTAATATGGATTCTACATAAATATTAAATAAAATTGGTGAAAGACTACACCCTTGTTTCAATCCCTTTGTGGTTTTTATAGGATTAGACATTATATTTCCAATTTTAACATAAGCGGAGTTATCTTTATAGATTTGTTTAATAATTTCTATTACGTTTCTATGAATATTGTATTTCTCCAATACTTCCCATAATTTGTTCCTCGGAATTGAGTCATAAGCTTTCTCTAAATCTATCATTGTCAAATGGGTTTCTTCTCCAACTGCAGTCCGTTTTTCAATTAACTGTTGTATTGCAAATATATTGTCAACACATGACCTTCCTGGTCTGAATCCATTTTGACCTTCTCCTAATTTGTCTTCAATATCTTTTTGTAACTTTGTTTTTAATAACTTTGTAAATATTCTATATAATGTGCTATTTATACTTAGTCCTCTGTAGTGTTTTGCGTCTCTTCTATCGCCCTTCTTGTATATTGGTACAATGTAGCTTATTTTCCATTCATCGGGAATCTTCTGTATTGCAATGCACTTATTAAACAAGTCCCTCAATCTACCTGTTAAATTTTTTGGGCCATATTTAATTAACTCATTGGGTATGTTTCCCGGCCCTGGTGCCTTTTTATTCTTCAGGGTTTGAATTTCTAATTCTATATCTATTGTTTCAAATTCCAGGACGTTCATTTCTATAGTTGGATTTTCTATTGTTTCCATAAACTCATATCTAGTATCAGACAGTAAAGCTTTGTAATGTTTCTCTGCGTCAAATTTTGTTAACAAATTTATTTTGCTGGATCCTGGTTGGAGTTTAGTGTTTTTAGAAATCTCCATACTTCCGATGATTGTGATCCTCCTATATAAGTTTCTATTTCTTGGCATTTGCTTTTCCATAATTTGTTTTTTTCTTCTATCACTTTCCTTTTAACTTTGGCGTTTGATCTCTTGTATTCTATCCAATTCTCTGTTGTTTTATTTGCCAACCATTCTAAGTAGCATTTTTTCTTCTTTTTGGTTAATTCTTCGATATCTTCATTCCACCAATCTTGTGTATTTTGTTTTTTATTTATGGTGCCTAATGCTTCTTTTGCTGCCGAATGTATTATTTCCTTTAATTGATTATATTCTTCTTCTATGTCTTCCTTGTAATCCAAATTCTCAATTTTAATCCTCAGTCTTTCTTGATATAGGTTTTTGATACTCTCCTGATTAAATAAATACAATTTAAATTTTTCTTCCTGCTTCACTTGCATTGTTGATTCCCTTGCTTCATCATGCACTTTTTCCCCTTTAGGGAATTTGGGGATGATCTGTGCTGTGAGTAGATAGTGGTCGGAACCACAATTTGCTCCTCTTTTAACCCTTGAGTTCTTAATAAATAAGGAAGTATTTTGATTTACAATTATGTAGTCTATTATTGATTTCTGATTGAGACTAGGTCGTTCCCAAGTGAATTTATGGATATCCTTATGATCTTTAATTTATGTTGTTTGCACATCCCTATGATTCTATTTCCATTATCGTTGACTTCTTGTTCCCCATGCTTTCCTACTGCTTCATCATTGTTTCTTCTACCCACTTTCCCATTTAAGTCTCCCATTAGTATTAATTCTTCATTACTTCGTATTTTCTCAATTTGTTCCACTAATACTGAATAGTACTTTTCTTTCTGACTCTGTGCAGCATCATCTGTTGGTGCGTAGACTGCTAAGAACACCATTGTTCTTCCCATAAGCTTCATTTTAATCTTTAGGCATCTTTCATTAATATATTCATAATCTATTATGTTTTTACTGTATTTCTTTTTTACAAACATTGATACTCCTATTCAGCTTTTTTGTATTTATTTACACCTGACCAAAAATGTATGTTATTTCCTAAATTTGAATTTCCCGATCCTTCCTTTTTTGTTTCCGTCACTGCTGCAATATCTATATTGTTCTGAAATAATTCTCCTGCTACTTCATTAATTTTGTTTATATTCCTCGTACATTCTACGTGCCTATATTCAATGTCCGTTTTCGTTGATTTTGTCTTTCGTACTTTTTTCTGTCCGGCTTTGTTGATTTGGTTTTTAGCATTTTGGTTTTTTTTCTAATGTGTGGGGAGCTGGCCCACAGCATAAACCCCCAACCTGGAGGACCAGGAAAATTTCTGTCTGGGTTTTCCTCCCATAGCCTTTGAAGATCCCTCTTCACCGCAAGGCAGTTTCTCTATTTCCCTTAGAGATAGGGTTGCCTCTTCTGCCAGATCCGCCTTAATGAAGGACTCCTTCTGCGCCGACTCTGCCGTTGAGGTCTTCACAGTAACCTTGGCTAGGGACCCTTACAGATTACTATCAGTCTGAGCCAACTGAACCCTGGTTTTTTAACGAGGTTGTAACTCCTCCCCCTCCTCCTACCTCATCCGGGCTTCGGACCGGCCATGGCGGGTTCAACTGAGGTAAAATTTTCCGGAGGTCAAATAGTCCCCATTCGGATCTCCGGGTGGGGACTACTTCAGGGAACCCATGTCAAAGGCTCAAACACAGGGACATGTTCCTAGGAACATGGAATCTTAGGATTTTATACAATAGCGGGGCACTAGAGACATTAACGCGGGAATTAGATAAATCGCCCTTGGATATAGTCGCTTTACAGGAAGTTAGGTGGCCAGGAGAAGGTAGTCAGGAATCAGGAAGCTTTGCATTATACTACGGGGGTGCAGAAAGACCTGCATTTGGAACGGGTTTTTTAGTCAGAAGGAGGTTCCTATCCGCTATCCGAGATATTAAGTTTGTTAGTGATAGGATATCATACATAATTCTAAAGGGTAAACGACATGATTTTATAATTGTAAATGTACATGCCCCCACAGAAGATAAAGACGACACGACCAAGGATGAGTTCTATGAAGAATTAGAATGCTTATGTGATAGCCTTTCCCGATATCATATGAAAATTGTCTTAGGAGATTTTAATGCAAAAGTAGGACGGGAGGACATATTCAAACCAACAATAGGCAAATTAAGACTTCATTAAGATAGTAACAACAACGGGGTTAGATTAGTCACATTTGCCACATCAAAAAATCTCATTGTTAAGAGCACAATTATTCAGCATAAGGATATTCATAAATACACCTGGACGTCCCCAGATGGAGCCAGATAGATCATGTATTAGTGGATAAACGCTGGCACAGTAGCATCATCGATGTTAGATCAGTTAGCGGGACAGACTGCAATTCAGATCATCATCTGGTCAGAGTGAAAATCAGACGACGGCTATCGCTTATGAGAGGAACAACCGCTAAAGATGATTTTGTAAAATTTGATTAAAAAACTTGAAAAATGATGAAATGCGGCAAGAATACCTAATCAAAATTGCTAATAGATTTGAAGTACTGGAATCTTCAGATGACAATGTGGCAAACGAAGAAGAAACTGATATAAATAAAGAATGGAAGGCTATAAGAGATACTATTAAATTGTCAGCATCGGAAAGCATTGGTTGTTTAAAAAAGCGGCAAAACAAGAAATGCTTTGATGAGGAATTTGCCAACATTGTAAAGAAAAGAAAACTAGCAAAAATGAAATGGTTACACGAATCAAATGAGGTAAATTTAGAGCAATTCGGTAGTATTAGACGGGAAACCACCAAGTTACTAAAGAGTAAAAAGAGGGAATATTTGAGAGATAAGATTAATGATCTTGAAATGAAGGCAAAAAATAGGAACATTAGAGAATTATATCAGGGAATTAGTATAGAGAAGAAAGGGTTTCAGGCTAGAACAAACATAATTCGGAATGAAAATGGGGACATGATTGCAGATTCCAGGAGTATATTAAATATATGGAAAAGTTACTTTGTCCAGATATTAAATGTACATACAGAACAGGACATTGAGGAGGATAATTTACAGACAGCAGACATACTAGTGGCAGAACCAAGTGCATTAGAGCTTGAAATGGCGATTGCGAAAATTGAAGATGTATAAAGCATCAGGTTCAGATGAGATCCCAGCAGAAACTAATAAAATCAGGGGGAGAAAGAAAAAATTGATGGACAAGATACGCTGGTTGATTAGTATGATTTGGGAAAAAGAAGCTCTTCCAGATGAATGGAAAAAATCAATTATCGTACCAATTTATAAGAAAGGAGATAAAACTGATTGCAACAACTACAGGGGCATCTCATTACTGTCAACTTCGTACAAAATTCTAACAAATATATTAGTAAGCAGACTTACTCCCTATATTGATGACATTCTAGAAGATCATCAATGTGCATTTAGAAGAAACAGGTCTACAACAGATCAGATTTTTAGTATAAGACAGATTTTAGAAAATAAATGGGAATATATGTTACTGTACATCAACTATATGTAATGGTACTGTACATCAACTATATGCAGACTTCAAAAAAGCATACTATTCAATTAAGAGGGAGAAGTTATATAGTATCCTGCTGGAGTTCGGAATTCCTAAAAAGTTAGTTAGACTTATACGAATGTGTCAAATGGCACAAAGAGTAGGGTGCGTGTAGGCAAACAGTTTTCGGACACTTTTGAAATCCAGAATGGGTTGAAGCAAGGAGATGCACTATCTCCTCTACTATTTAATTTTGTACTAGAGCATCCCATTAAATCTTTAGGAGAATGAAGAAGGCTTTACAATTGAATGGTATTTAATAAGCTGTTAGTTTATGTCGATTACGATGTAGTATTATTGGCCGATAGCGAGGAGATACTAAAGGACAACACGCAAACCTTATTGAGTACCCAACTACGGATTAGGACTGGAAGTAAATTTAAATAAAATTAAATATATGGTCACACGTAGAAATACATTATATAATGGAAATAAGAACAGCGAATGACAAATGAGGAAAAATTTTGAGGAGAGGAATGGCTGAATTCAAATACCTAGGAAACAATAATCACAAATAGAAATGAGATGCACAAAGAAATTAAACATAGGCTCAATTCTGGAAATGCGTGCTTATTATGCATTGCAGGACTTTTGATTGTCCCAACCCTTTCAAAAAATGTTTAAGCTGAAAACATATAAAACTATATTCTACATTATATTATAGGATGCGAAACATGGACCCTTTACTGAAAAGAGTAGGAAATGAGATTAAGAATTTTGAGAATAAAGTACTTAGGAAAATCGTTGTAAACCAAAGAAGGGATGAACAGACAGGTGAAATGGAAGAAACTACATAACAATGAAACTACATGGGTCTTTATATTAAGCCAGCTACCATAAGAGCAGTTTAGTCTCTTAGATTGCGATGGGCAGGACA